>KZ345239.1:92200-102646 GCA_002352805.1 Teladorsagia circumcincta
TGGTGGCAGGTAACTTAGGTGTTCCTCACGAAGTGACTTATATCGTTCGATAGCATTTCTCCAGCGGAATCGAACAGTGTACATACCAGCTTCGTAATCGCGTCTGAAAGGCAATAAGAAACCTGATCTCACTAGTAGAGCATGACGCAGAAGGCTGTTGAGGCCACACCACGAAAGGAGCACTTATCTGCGATCAAGTATGTCATATTTTTTCTACACAGAAGAGAGGGTATTCTACAATGGTGAAGAGTTTTCGACGCTAACTTCTCAGATTTCCAAGAAACATTACCTTAAACATTGGGTTTCCTCACGGAATACCTCTACTTACCCCGCTGGAAATTAATCTATCATTTCTATTTCAACGCGTCAGAAAGGGCTGTTGAGTGTAGGGCCTATATATTTAGTCACTCAGCATTTCAAATTGCTATAGAGATCCTAAGATCTGGAAAAATCTCATCCAATGCAGTGGCCAAGTTAGAGTGCCTGGCTCATTCTGGGGAAGATTTTAAGACCCATCTTTCTGTGTAGCAGCCAGTTCTTATTAGCACTATCATATACACACTACATGCAGGCAACTACATGAGATGAGCTTCTGAGATGAAAGTCGAGTGCATGGCGTAATCCAGGATAGTGCCTCTAGGGGAAGTTAGGGCACCATCTTATAGAATTCAACGAGCTGAGTTCAATGCCGTTTCCAGATTCTAAAATTCTCAAATTTGAACCAAGTTATGAGGAAAAAACGAAAAAAACGCAAAATCGCGTTTTTCGCGTGTTTTTGACGTTTTTTACGGCGAGTACCGTAATCCAGCGCTTAGCTTTGTCGATCCCTTCTTTAGACGATTGGCCGCCTGAAAAAAACTGCGGAAAAACGAAAATCGTTGTATTTCGGTGGTGACGACGAAGTTTCATGTTTGAAGTCGGGCGAGAGTCATGTCGCTGCCATCAGGCGGTCAAGAAACGAGATCGCTAGCCAGCAGAAGTGGCGAGGCATCTCGCCTGCTAGAATATGGAGACACCTTGACCGGCCTACCTGACTAGCGTATATGGGCCTGCGCTTCCAACAAACATAAAATTGTTCGAGTGAAGGCACGTCCAGTATCAAGCGAATCGCGCGATTAGCTAGCGAATCGTTAGTAGCAAATCGCGCGATTCGCAAAGTCTGACGTCGACCTAATGTAGCGCCGCTCGCGAAGAGGAGAGATACGTGAAAGCAATCTGAAATCTCCACATTTGGGCTTCGAGAATTGGGACAGTTTCGAAGGCTTTTGTTGCTAGTGCAAATTGAACATTTATTACATCATCCATTCTTCATTTCATTCCACAACACATCATCAATCGAAATATAAGGAACGCTATCATTAGGGACGTTGCACAGGTAGATCAGTCCACAGTAGGAATGATAATCAATGATGTTTCTGGATGGTTCATTTTGTGTAGTTGCCTGTTCCTAAAAGGTCAGTTTGAGGTACGTCCACCTTATTGTAGGTCAGAGAAGCCCAACTGGGACCAGCGCACTCCGAGGTTCACTCACGGATGTCTCCATTGTGAAAATCGTTGATTGATCCACTTTAAACGTAGAAGTCTCATTTTTGACTTTCACTCAGAAGTGTGAAGCCACTCGGACAGAATTCGACTTACAATGGTTTGTGTAAAACCTTTCAGTGTTTAACTTAGCTCACCTACCTGTTATTCCGGACAAATCGATTGTTAAGAAGCCGCTTCAACGCAATGAACTGCTTGGCCATGCACAATTTTGCGCAAGTTTATTCTCCACAGCTGGTTGTATCACTCATAATCTGGAACGCTGCCACTGCTACTCCCACAGTTTTCATCCATGTTGAAGACAGCAATTACGATAGAGGGCGCTCACGTCCTTGGGAAGTGGCAACAGGGCCGGTGGTAGGTGACACGAGGATCAAGTCTAAGAGAGGGGAGAAATGTTGGGAGAACACATCTTGCTCATATCCCCCCCCTAGAATCCTTTTCCCTGCCTGAGGCTCATTTCCAAGCACAGCAATTGGCTCACTAACTTGTATGCCTCCTCCCCCAACGACATCAGCGCCAGGATAGGTTGTATTGGGGTTTACAGAAACGCGGTTGTCGCGACGCCGGTGCGGCCAACCTGGGGCAAGAAGACGTATACATGGGATTGCCGATCGGTGCCGTGATTGTAGAGATATGCGGAGGGACAGCCGCTCTGCTAACCTGCCACGCTACCTGCAGTCCTCATCCACCGCTGCCCCTGAGGATAACTTGCGGAAGACCACTGCGCTAAGATGACCCGACAACTGCGTTAACCATCCAAACCTTCCCAAGGTGTTACCCCACAACTGCGCACAACCACTTTCTTGATATTGTTGTTGGAACGAACGGTATTGTTAACCATGCCAATAACGATCAATAAATATTGATTGCTTGAAACGTGCGCATGTGAAAATGAGTAAGAGAAAATACTTGTAAGGTGCGCTTACTACTGCGCACGACTTTTGCTACCCAACAGAACACATTTAAAAGAAAGTTGGCTTTATGCCCTATCTACAAACTACGAACCTAAAAGGCTAAACCTAAGGGATGGTGTCCTCGCCTTACTAGGGGCCATCGATACCATTAGCCCCCTCGTCCATGCGCGACGGTGTTAGCCGGGGGGCGTTTGACACCTCCGGTCACCGTCCGCAGAGGGGCGAGGGTTCCCGCGCACCTTGTACTGGCCATCGATCCTTGGCATCCTTGACTTCGAACCATGCGCGCACCAAGGGTTGTCTGGGGGCAGACAACCCTTGGCAGATAACTACAGAACGGGAACTCGAAGATTTCACAACCAACTGCGCATAGTAGACACTGCGCTTGGACGAACAGGGAATAGCACGGCATCGGTTGACACGAGGGAGGAAGAGACGACCGTTCGATGGACTGAACTGGAACGAGTGGGAAAGCCGCAGGCCCAAAAGTGAAGCGGCCCAATTGGCTGCTGCGTATTTGACGTGTGCGCGGTAGGACCCAGTACGGTACTCTGACGACCCGACCTTGAACCATCTCCAGACATCGGCGCGTGTAGTTTGACAAACAGACCGTGACGACAGACACTGCGCGTAGAGAGGTCGTACGAGAGTCACGACAGGGGTGCTCAATGGTAAGCCGTTAGCAAAAAAGGAGAGATCCCGTGACGGAAATGCGAGAAGGGAATTCCTTTTTGGTCACTGATCTTCGCTCAAGGACGGGCAGCGGCCGGCGATGGATGTATTTACGATTTTACCTCCCCATTGAGCACCACCATGCTGAACCGTTCCAGCCAAATTGCTCCGACCGATAACACAGCTCGTTCGAATCAGCAACTAAGTAGTGGATGGATCGCTTTTGGGGCGGAATTCTTTCGAAGTCCTAGGGGGAGGAGAAGAAGTTCGGGGAAATGAATGTTCTTTGCACACCCCCTCTCCTAGTCTCCTCCTAAGGCTTAGTCCTGAAGGGGACCAGGGAATGAAGGGAGGGGAGCGTTGCTGTGTGAGTTTCATTCACAATCATGCCCCACCTGACAATACCAGCGTAAAGAACTTTTCCGACTCTCCGACTCGTTTTGCTTTAGTTCCACAATGGAATAAATTGCCATTAAGCTCAACCTACCTCTGAAAATTGCTGCAGATTTTCTATCTAGTCAAGGTTTCAGATATGAATATCGAAGACCTTGCGAAAGATGGCGAGAAGGGCAAACCATTAAAGAAAAAAGGCTACGATGATGTGGAGATAAGTGATCTATCTGGAGGCGATTCACAGAAGTACGTTCAAGTGAAAAATAACGAATGAATCTTAGGCTGCACTCACTCAGGAGAGGTGAGGGTGAAAGTCGGCAGAGGAACAGGCAACGGCGCGTCGAGGTTTCCCGCTCTTTCGCTCTCGCGAGCCGTCTGTGCCTGGCGATGAATGGCTGAACCTCACACCGTTTCTCCATACACTCCAATCCGATAATACCACCTGTATCACCTGTAGCCCCGTTGATCACTGATTTGCTCCGAGTGGGCGCCAGCAACGTCTTCATTGTGCGGCATGTCGGTCTGAGGATGAGAATTCTGGGATTCAGTGGAGGGGGAGCCTCGAGTCAGTGCAAAGCTGGAATATCCGAGTTTGGAATGGACATCTCGCTCATAGACGGAGACATGCCACACCCCGCGGCTCGCTACCCCCCCCCCCACCCCTCGCGCCCGCCATCTCATAATACAACATCTTCGACGTTCCTCAAGTTCAATAAAGTAGAAATTACTCCACTGCTGACTATGAGTACAGAAGGATTGTTGCAGGGATAAGAAGAAAGGAGACAAAGATAAGGATAAGGATAAAGATAAAGATAAAGGAGATAAGGGAGACAAACAGGTGAGATTTATGAAATGGACAATTAACGTTCTATTCAACATGATGGCCATGATGCGCCCAAATGTCCGACGCCACGGACACTCAAAAATTCGCCTGGCCGACATGTTGAGCAGAACGCCGCGGTCTCCCGGTGACTAAAGTGTGTGTGTGGGAGTATCTGCAGATCATAGTGAAGCTGTTCCTCATCTGATTTGGTAGGTAACCCGCTACTACGTACACTTTTACAAGCGACCACATACGCCCATGGTCGTGCTGTCTGCTGTCTCGCTAGTTTGCTATGCTCTCTCATTTCTTGAACACTTTGCCCTCTTTAGCCTAGATTGCGCAAATTGTATTGCTAGCAATTGGTATTGATTTGTTTTTGATTCCTAACTGCTGCTTATGGTCATTGCCTGCCCCAAAGCTCACAAGAATGCTGGGTTATGACGAAAACTTTCGCCCAGGCTGGTTCGAACCCGCACCTTCCGCTCACCGGGCAAGTGTGCTACAAATTACGCTATGATTAGCAGCTGTTCAGGGTCGTGGTGAAATAACCAATTTTGGCCCAGTTTTTGCATTTAATACATAGTAGCCTGATGACGTGGTGCCACGACATGACGATCTCAGGTACCACGATTTGTAAGCTTGTGGTACCTTATGGTACCGCATCTCTACTGTTCACTTTACCTGCATGAGCGACTTCTTTTCAGACTGTCTGTATTCTCACGTAAACCATCCCTGCAACGACTATGAGCGAAATGCTTTAGAGACTAGTTGGATGGTGTTACCTTCTCACCTTGATTTTTTTTGTTGCCCAAGAAATACGCCTCATTTCTTTGATAAGGTGTATCGTGCTTGAAAGCAAGACCAGGGGCGCCAACTACTCGACTACCTGAAGTGTAAACTCTTAGCCTTCGGCACGTTAAGCCGCCGCGTTAAAGCAACAGTCTCAACAGGGTTTTAAAAATTCTATGCTATGGGGTGTAAATGATGCGCTAGCTCTAAACAAGACCATAGGAAGTGTCACTAACCAGAAACCTCGCCTTAGGAAGCCGCAAAGAAGCGAGGAAGGCGCTGTTGACAGGGGCGTTCGCAAAGATCTTAGGGAACGCCCATTTGCCGATCATTGCCGCGCCTTTTTCTTTGGTTTGACTTGCTTATTTCATTTGATTGTTGTATTTCTATTTTTATATGATGCATCTATTTTTATATGATGCATATGTCTCTAACTGTACTAGGATAAATGCGGTTGAAATCTGGCGAAGCAAGTAGTTCAGACAACTCGTCCGAAAGGTCAAACCCGTTTAAATGCTTTGCCGGCGGTTTTCTTTGTTTTTTTCTTTATTACCAGTCAACTCTTTACCTACAACCTTGTGACCGACCTGACGCCTCGGATTCGTTCTGACAATGAGACTGTTGCTTTAACCATATCAGTACGAAGGCTTTTGAGGATGTGTGTTTACACTTTAGGCGACTGTTCTTCCACTTGTGACCTGCAGGGAAAACAGGGCATTTCGGTAAGCTCCAACTCATGTTTAACTTCAGAAAGATACGAAAGAGACAGACACAACGAAAACAAAAACCACGGAAAAGGATGACAAAAAAACAGGTGAGAAAAAGGAAGGAGAAGAGAAAAAAGACGATAAAGACTCAAAGGATAAAGAAAAAGCTAAAACAACGCCAACCGAAAAGAAGGAAGGTGAAAAGGAAGGCGAAAAAGCAAAGGAAGGTGAAAAAGACGCGAAAAAGGACGAGAAAGATAAGGACAAAGATAAATCTCAAGAAGTGAAACCCTCCGTAGAAGGAAAAGCACCAGAAAAGAAGGTAAGTATTGACGGCCTTTGCAACCATGGTAGAGCTACATACTACATGCGGTGATTATTTATCAGAGAGAAAACCTTACGACCCCACCCTCTAAAGAAACCTCAGACCCGCAACGGACCCTTCCAATACCAAAACACTTTCGATCGACTACTTGAGCAGCCTTTTTGAAGTCCCCGACAGCGTCAACCGTCCGCTCGCGCTATTCGAACGAGGGGGTCGCATTTGCGATTTTGGGAGGGGAGGATTGGGGTTGAAGAAAGTTCGTGAGTACGAATGAGGGGTCGTATTTGTGTACGGAGATTTCTCATGAGTTTGAGGTGTGTTGCAAATGAGGTTAAAAATAGGCGAAATTAGAATAATTAAGATTAGCCTCGACAGCCGTTTCAAAGGAGAAATGGGCGGAGTTGGGCCGTGGCGACTGGTCATGTTGAAGGACCCCTCTAAGGCTGACGGTGGTGGGAGGGGTGGCAAGAATTGCACGCTATAATTTCCAAATTCACGCCCATTCTACAAACCCCGCCCACTCTTCTATATACTCTTTGACTTCAATTCAGTTTTTTTTCTCATATAACCGTGGCGAAATTCTCGTCCATCCGACGACCCTCACTGAGCCCCACCGGAATGTCCCTCAGGTCGCCATGGCTATTTAAGAAGCGATGCATATGCCTAGATTTAACTTCGAACGCTGATCTCAAATCTGCCTTCCGAATCTGCTAAACGCCTTTCTGAACAGAGTTATGAAGCGAAATAGCGCAGCGGTAGTGGTCAGAACTCACAGTCAAAACGTCGAAGGATCGGTCCCCTATTGTATTTCCCGTTTCAATTCTTCGGGGATACAGCTAAATTGCCTTTATTAGCAATTTAGCTGTATCCCCGAAGAATTGAAACAGTAAACACAATAGGAGACCGATCCTTCGATGTTTTGACTGTTAATCCCGACCACTACCGCTGCGTTATTTCGCTTCATAACTCCGTTCAGAAAGGCGTTTAGCAGGTTCGGAAGGCAGATTTGAGATCAGCGTTCGAAGGTGCATCTAGGCTATGTATCGCTTCATGAATGGCCATGGCGACTTGAGAGCCCTTCCTTGTCAGATAGATAGCCCCACTCCGTTCACCACCCTAGCGATTTCATATCTTTCGACATTTCCATGCGGACAATTTTTCTAGTACATTACCTGTGAACTAATTGCATGGTTTTGTTTCTTGCCTCTTTACTTGCTTGATTTATTATAATTTTCACTCAGTCGAGATTCACAACTACAAAATTAAAGATCGATCAATTCTGAACTTCATTCCGAATGTGATATGTTCAATTTGTTAAAAATGCTCTTAAGGATTCACAAGAAGGAGTTATGCCCTTGTCGAAAATTGCTGGAAAGGCAGAGAGACCAGCGGGAACGAAAGGTGAGTGCTCCTGCAGAATATTTCAACTTTCACGATTTCGTCCTTTTTTCCGAAAGTCTCTTTTCAAATCGTACTGTTCAGCAGGAACGAAAAAGAAGAAATCCTGTTGCACACTGCTTTGAGTTGGTCTCTGCTGAGGAAACTGTATTTCAATGAGTTAATAAGTAAATGTTCTTGCTTTGTCAACGATAAACTGATTTTCTATGAATTCTTCAGCTGAACACTTTTTTTTTCAAGTGGAAAGACTTATAAAAAATGAAGAATTAAAAGCAACCTGTTGCGGGAAGTTCTTGAAGAGTTTCCTTATTCTCAACTTTTCCTATTCTTGACTTACTGTTTTCTTTTCGCAGTACAGAGAAGGAACTTATTGGGTTCTTCCCTGTACTGAAACTCGACCCCGATTTTTCCCCCTTCTAGACGACCTAGAAGAGGCTGAAGAGGCAGAAATCGGACGCGGTTGGGTCGGAAGTTGAAGCTGGAGAAGTAGGCTAGAGTTCATCACCCATCACTCATCAACACTCGTGGACTGGAAGTGGCCAACAACTTCCAGGATGAACTCCTGCGGCAAAACCGCCCAGGCTGAGCTCGGTGCTGCGACCGTTCCAGAGTTCACTTTGGCTCCCACAGCCCTAACAGTTTCTGCCAGTCACTGCCTATTCAGTCTACTCCAACGCCTCTGCACAATAAAAAAATGCGTGAGGTGGAGAATGAGGCTGAGGAAGCACACCACGCTTCTTTCAGTCCCAACTCTAGTCCTTCTTGGAGAAGTGGAACGACAATCTGCTCGAGCGTTGTGGATGAATACGAGGTCGTCGCTAAACTTCGATTTTTAGGCCACCCCACGTTCTCAAAACGATTACAACAGAGCCGGGGCGGTAAACTTCCCAACCAACCTTTGTGGCTCGCGAAGTACACGGCGCAGTGGCTTGTATTCATATCGGTTGTTTGGGGAGAAATCGAAGTCGACTGCAAAATTCATAAACTGGGAGAGGGCCGACTTCTATTCTGCATATAAGAATAACAGCAGTTTCACAAGAATGCTGGGTTGTGAAGAGCCTTGCGGTTCACTGCCGATATCGGCTGACCGGCTCAGCACGTTATAGAGTGAGTGTTGAAAGCTATGGTACGTATACCATGAAAAGCTGAGTTGGGATGAAATGGTGCCCTGGTAGCGTAACTAGTAGCGCACTTGCCCGGAAAGCGAGAGCTCCAAGCGGGTTCTAGTCCCGCCTGGGGCGAAAGTTTGGTTCATAACCTAGCATTCCTGTGAAACATTCGCAAAGCGAACTGCGGCCAAAAACAGCAGCTAGCAATCGAAATAAGTCAAAATATAAGCAGTTTTCATAACGGCGACTGACCAATACTGAAAGTCGAGTTCCGAGGGGAAAAGCATTTTTCACCACGTTGTGGTTCCATACAAATGATTATAGCGTCAACCATAACAGCTAAAACTCCAGACGGATGAGCTACTTGTGGTCTTCAATGAAACGAATAAAGCAAAGCTTTGTTAGTCAAGGATGAGAAACGTTTTATTGTGGGGTTTATTCGGCACTCAAAAATGGCTGCTGGATCGTGTACTTCTATGAAAAAGACAGCATATACATGAAAGGAATTTTAGCGAAATCTCCTGAAGTGATTCAATCATTTCTAACGCTAAAATCAGCTTAAAAGAGTCCCTGCATGGAACATTAGGCGTTGAGCGACGTATGCCTAAGAAGACAAGACTACATAGACCAGCCGCCTTCAGCACTGTGAGCATTGAAATTGCTTCGAAATTAATAAATACTGAAAGATGATAAGGTCAAGTATGAGAATCAAAAGTTTGTCATAGATTGTACAAGCGCGATAATATGGAAACTCAATCATCTACTGCGTTTTGAAGATCTCGTTTGCAGTTTGGGAATGGACGTACTGCTGCTCGACTGAATGCGTCCCCGCCGAATTCGTAGCGACCACTTTGTAAACGCCTTGATCTTCTTGTGTCGGATTCTGCAAGTTCAGCAGAAATTCAAAAATTTCCTTGATTTAGTATGAGTTGCTGACTACACATATAAAGATGTTAAGGTAACATCTAAGTTTTTCACTTTCCATTTGAAGGCCCAGTTTTACGATTGTGACAGATAATTACCAGTCAAAACGGTTTGTACTTCCATTCGTGCGTAATTGGGCACCCAGGTACCCATGCCCGTTAAGTTGTATGGTACATATGGATCCCAGTAGGTATATCGCCTTCAAAATTCAGTTTACATTCTATAGCTTAGCTCTTGTCGTAGTCAATACTCTTTATTTTCCTAGATACCCACCACTCGTTACCAAGGAGGTCCCATGATAGGGCCAAATGTCGAAGAAGGGATACATTTCCTCGAGAGGCAGGCGGGACCCTAAAGGGTGTGGACTGTGCGGGTTTCGTAGCGAAGAGTATGCCCCAGCAGCCTAGCAGAGCCGTAACCGCGCCTCGCGCCTCGATACGCCCGTCGATGGTTACCCCTCGCCGTCTCTCTTTAACACATTGACGACAACGCGCGTTTTGGCTTTTTTGGCCAGGTGGGACATGAGCAGTTTGGCGGGCGCGATTTCTGAGACGCGCAACCGCGTCTCATTGTCCCACAAGGTGCGTTTTTTGGAGCTCAACACTGAAGACAGCGAAACAAGAGTACAATGGGAGAGAGATGCGTCGGCAGCGCGGCAGTCGGCCTGTCTGCGCCTTTTGAGCGAGATAGTGATAAAATAGCACAAAAATAGAGGGCAGTAAATCAGAGGGAGTAAGTCAGTTCAGGGAAGTGGGGAGTAGGGAAAGCCACTCGAAATTCGTAGGAACTGGAATGTGTGCGTTCACATCATCTTTCTCGAAGGGCGCATTGAAGATACGCACACTTT
>KZ345239.1:159483-186621 GCA_002352805.1 Teladorsagia circumcincta
TGGCGCCATTTGGCGCCAAATGGCGCCAATTTGAAAATAAATGTCATATTCGAGATCAGGGCCTCAAATAACCCCTATACACAAGTTTCCAGCGGATTTGGTGAAAACACCCTCGGCGCCGCGCCAAATTGGCGCGAAATGGCGCCAATTTGGCCACAGCGCTGAAAATAAATGTCATATTCGAGATCAGGGCCTCAAATAACCCCTATACACAAGTTTTCATAGGATTTGGTGAAAACACCCTCGGCACCAAATTGGCGCCATATGGCGCCACATGGCGCCAATTTGGCGCCGGCTTCCAAAATGAATTTCATATTCGTGATCAGGACCCTCGATAACCCCTCTACACAAGTTTTCAGCGGATTTGGTAAAAACAGCCATGGCGCCAAACTGGCGCAAAATGGCGCTAATTTGGCGCCAGTGGCAAAAATGGGTATCATATTTGTGATCAGGACCCTCGTTAACCCCCAGGTGATAGAAGATGTATAGAAAGAATCGAAAAAAAAGTGATGGATTTCCTCTGGGACCATGTCAGCCACCGGTGGCTGACATTTCGCAATCGCCTCTGCCGGCGTTGGTCCGAACGGGTAGTCGTCAAAAATCCCGCCTGGTCGCGAGTGGGTTAAGGGTCCTCTGGGCTATACATCGTGCTTGTGCAATGCCTAGGATGATCCCACTAAAATATTTTAACTCTTTGGAATCAGAAATTAGATACCAGGTCCGGTTGTTGGGAGGGTAACACCGAAATCGAAATGGCCGCTTCTTTCTTCGCTGTCCTATATGCGTTGTCTGAATTCAAATATTCTCTTGGTCTGAATGAATGTAAAACGGGAGAGGCTCCGCAAAAACGTTGGACAGGAACAACTGCCTATCGCAATCATTTTCAGGTGCTTACATCCTGTTTCGATTTCTTCCGAAAAGTCAAGATTTAGCCTTCCGCTGCTGCTGCTTGAGTGTTTTCTAACCTTTGAGAATGCATGGCTTTAAAGCTTCAGACCTGGAAAAACCTATGTACACTATCATCCCAGGAATTATGTTATTGAGGCTCCATAGCATTTCACTAATGCTTTTTAAAGAGAATATTTTGCTATTGACTCACTGGAAGAATCTCTTTTGTGAGTAAGAGTAGTTCGCAAGTGCAAAAGCTTTGTCAAGTTAAGAGTATATAGCGACATCCGTCGCAGGCTATGTGTTTAGGCGCTAAAAAGCTACAGTATGACGGACAGCTAGTCCTAAATGTCAAGCGTCTGTATCCATTTTCCAAGCTGTGGGCCTTATATGTAAGCAACGCGTTTCACCGGCAAGTTTGCACTTTGGTTAGACAGTACATGACACCACTTTCTTTAGGCTTCCGCTTTCCCTTCAGATGGCTGTAATTAGGATCTACATACAGTACCGGTCAAAGGTTTGGAAACTTTTTTTTCGAGCTAACGCAGTCATTAAGCAACGAAAATGTCTCAAATTCACATATTTGTCGCAGATACATAGAAAGTGGAAGCCCTAGCACTCTTCTTTTATCTGTTTTTACCAAAGAAGAAGGTATTGACATCAATGGAATCATTGATAGCCGTGAACGCTTGAATACCTTCAAAGAATGTGTGATAAATCCAGATGAAGTGCGTAAAATATTGAGATCATTCAAGAGCTCCACGTCAATACCTTCCGATGGTATTCCCCAATTAGTCAGCAAGAATTGCGCCTCATTTTTATGCGAACCAATTTGTATGATATTGAATGCTTAGCTAATGTTTAGCCAAATCCTACGAGCTGGAAAGAATCCTTGATTACAGCTGTTCCTAATACAGCTGACGTAAAGTATGTATTTCATTCCGTCCATTCCGTCCTATTAGTGTCACTGCACCACCGGCAAAGGCTTTGGAGAATCTCCTGCGTGATAAAATCGTATCACATTTCAACAAAAACAATCTTATTCATTTCTGGGGCTTCCACTTGTTCTCTCATGACAGATTGTATCTTTGACTGGAAGCTTGCAATCAATGAGGGAAAAGGTGTGACATAATTTATTTTACCTATCGAAAGCATTTGATAAGGTCAACCATGACAAACTTTTCCTCAAGCTTTGGCGGTTAGGTATCGAAGGCCCCATCCTTAGCTGGATTCGATCTTGGCGTCCCACAACGAGGTGTTTTGTCACCTTCATTATTTGTAGCATACACCTAGGACCTGCCTTCCTATTTGAATGCAAACCCACTAGTCAAAGTCAAAATGTACGCTGATGACATTGAAATATGCGGAAGTTACAATGAGCTTGTCGATACTACACTCGCTGGTTCCTACGAAGTTCGGGACCTGGGGTTCCTCGTGAATTCTTATTTGGATTTTCGCATCATATTGATGTCATTGTTCGTAAGGCATACATGACCTTATTTGCAATTTTCAGAAATAGTCGATTCAATGACGTTTCAATCTTTTTGGAACTGTACAGAGCATATGTTGCTCCCATACTAGAGTATGGTTCGCAGATATGGAGCCCTCACGTTGAGAAACTCCAAGCAAAAATTGAAAAGGTTTAACAGACTTTTACCAGAATTTTGTATATCGATGTTATGCGAACCCTGCCTACCCAAAAGCTTTACCCAGTTACAGAAGCCTTGCTTAGCTTGATTCCTAAATCACTGTCGTGCAGGAGAGCTTCAGTGATGTCGTTTCTGTTTCAAATTGTTGAAGGGTGAACTGAAATTGAGACCGAGCAAGTACTAGATAATAAGATCAAGCAGAGGTCGTTTCACTTCATTATCACTCTAATGTCCCAGATTATACAGAAATCATCGGGTTCAGGTTTTTAACTCGCTATGTTTTTGCGGAGCGAGATGGCTTCAATTATTACCGGCGAAATTGCAAATGGCGCAAAACACCGTTGCGTTTTGAAGGAAATTAAGGAGCATTGACTTACTTGCCTTATTGGGCATCAACGATTTCCAATAATTGATGTCTGTGAACTTCCCGCTTATGGGTAAACTATTGCTCAGTTTGAGTCTATTTAGAGCAATATTCCTGATTTATAAGTGATTTGGCTTCTGATGACTTATTGTGGATTGTATTGTATTAGATTGTATTGTAAACCAAGTGTATAATACGATGTGAAACAGGATTTCGTGAAACTGGATATCAATTTCGAGGAACACATTTTTTCAAAAAAATGGTGCTTCAAGAGTTTGGAAACTCTGCAGTTACAAAGTGAACTCAGCGCAACACCCCTCGAATCCAAATGAAAATCAAAAATTGGTTGAGTAGTTGTATGATGCTACGATGGTGTCGTTTTCCAGTGTCACGGGATCAGTTATAACATCCTTTTTGGAATCTGAAGTGATATCCAACAGTTCGTTGGTTAAATCAAATTGTTCGGTGGAATTTTCTGCTGGAATGTCGATGAAACCATATGTGCGAGGTCCTCGTTATGGAGCATAACTCAGTTATATTCTAAATCTTGACCTGTTCCCTTCATAACAGCACTTTTTTTTTCTGAGTTTGGTAAGGCGACAATGAGAAGGCAGGCCTGCACGGGTCATTGTGGTGATAGAAAAGCCACATTTTTTAGCTAGTTCTGACCAACAAATGAAAGCGTTACATTTTCCAAACTATCCTTATATTAGGGCCAACCCACAATTCGCTTGATGCTAAGAAGTAAGAAATTGCCAAATGGTCCGACACACCTCCACTACGACACGGCCCCACCGTTTCCTGGCTAATAGGATCTACTACCTTAAATGAAGCTTACAGTTGACAGATCACTTCACAAAGTTCACGAACATCATTCCCAAGAAGGCAGGAATTCGATGCGTTGCTGAAAACAATGTTGTACCCCTCCAGAAAAAGTCGTTATTCGGTGGATGATGCCGGGGGACAAGACGGACGGACCAGTCTTCAAAGTTTTAAAGAAATTCCAACATGTGAGTTCATTTTTGTGGCGGGGCCATTCTCTTTATGCTTGCTGGACTATGATGACTCTGTTGAGAATTCGTTTGAAACTACATAATACTTAGTAATCAAACATAAAATAACAAAGACATGCGATGACTGAGAAGAAATCTTGATAATGAGAAAAACAGAAGTTCCCAAACTTTTGGTGCTCCTATTCTTCAAACAAACTTGCATTTTACAACTACGTATTTATTTATTTATTTATTTATTGCACGAAAGGTGCGCCAACAGTGGTGGGAAATAACTGGAAATAAATGATCAATTCAAACGAATAACCCAAGACTTAGAAAAGAAACTAGAAAAAGATAAGCAACAAACAGTAATGTCAACGAAATAAGCAGTCATTCACCCATGAGGTGTAAAATAAGTCCAACAGTGATAAGGTGTACAAGGTAAACAGCTGGGAGAACAACTCGCGTCAATTGTAGTTTTAGTTCAACCTGCCGAAAAGAGAATCATGTAACAGTGATATCAAGAGAGACCAGGTGCTAAATGATTTTGCCGGAAATAAGGCCCTTACAAGAGGCCCCGCTCGTTGAATTTGATTGAAATACGAGGTAACATCGTCATCGCTATCAATTTCTGTTTGGGGAGGAGGTGGTGGAGTGCGGGTCAGTCTGGGCAACGAAACTAACCATGGTTATTCTGGGGCAGGCAAAAGTGGATACCTCTTTGATCTAAATACGAACCCCAGGCGTAACGCCCAAACTCAAGTGGTCTGACATAAAGAACAAGCCACTTGCTGACCCGCACTCGATTCAGGGGCCGGGTGCAGCAAGCCCTAACTGGGGGATGGGTACCCAAAACTCTGCATCTCTGGACTCTTCCCCTATTCCCAACCACGAGAGTTGCGTCATCGACAGAGCAGAGACGCAGAGTTTCGGGTACCCATCACCTAGTTGGTGCTTGCTGCACCCGGCCCAAGGACGAAGTTAAACTGCAGCTTATGTATGCGGATGACAGTAGAGCGAGTGAAGAGATATTTTTTCTTCACGAGCTCCTGGACAGTAAGAATGATCCGATAAAAGAAAAACCCATGAAGCCAATTGACGCAGGTTTAGCAGCTGTACATACACATTAGCTACAGAATACAAGTTAAGTGACTTGAAATCACTGAATTAGTGGTCTGAGAAGCGTTGGTAGAAAAGCGAGAAGAAAGTTTCCTGATGTTCAACCGGAGAGGTAGGCTGAGGATCAGAAGTGAACAACTCAGGTAAAGACAACTAGTCAGTGCATGTAGGCAGCGTTCCGTCTAGAAGCAGAGCTGAAAATCCAAAGATTAGAATATGTCATGGAGAAGAATCCAAGATTTGATCAAGATTCACCTTATCCAATCTTCTTTTGAAAACAGCACTATTGATAGATGCAAGAAGTATTGGAGGAAGAATTAAGCCATGTAGCGCTGCGACAAAAGATATTATTGAACATCAGAGTGTGATATTTGTTATCAGTGCAAGCATAGTGAAGATTGAACCCACCTCGCCTACCGCTAGCCGGCCTGAAGATCCAGTACTTACTGGCATGCAAGTTGGATTCTCCACGAAGGACGCGAAAGCAGAAGACAAGGTCCGATAACGCGCGCCTACACTGCAGCGTCCTGAGCCCGAACATCCTTAGCCGTTCTTCATAACTGAGTAGGCTATTACGACGGTATTCGTGCGTGAGTCTACCACAGGAGGCGTGTAAATACCCGCTGAACTCTTTCAATTTTTGCTACATTTTTCCTAGAACAGGGACTCCAGACTTGTGAGCAGTATTGAATATGTGGCCGTACACGCCTTGTAGAGGCGGGTGAGTATGGTCACATCCGAGCACTGAACATTACGAAATAGAACAAAAAGATTAGTGAACGCCTTCTCCACAGCATGATCAATATGGAAAGAAAACTTTAGTCTCGGGTCCAAGAGAACGCCAAGGTCTTTACTGCAATCGGTCATTATGAGTTTAACACCACTTATGTAGTAATCAACTGGATGAATATCCCCAATGTGCATGACCACGCACTTGCTCGAATTAATGGGAAGATTCCACTGAGAAGCCCAATCAGCCATTCTCTGAATAGAGTCCCTCAGAGCATCACGTATCATTTCGCTGTTATCCACGTTATAAGCAGCATAGATCTTATCATCAGCAAACACCTAGATTTTGATTTCTGATGACGTTTTGCATTTTGGGTAATTCCAATGTGTAAATCAGAATAATCAAACATATGTTTTGCGATTTCGGGGATGCATCGTATTCTACTCTTAAATTTGTATACCATATGTGAATTTAGAACAACTTCGTCGTTTATTGGCTCCGCTAGATCAAAAATAAAAAAGTTTCCAAACATTTGACCGCCACTGTAGGTCGATGGAATCATTTGTCATGAAACCCACACTCGTCGCCGAGTTTCCGGACGTTAATTCAAAAGCCGCCCATCAAATTTGCGAACAAGTTTGGTTCTATGAAGGCACACAACAAGTGACACTGGCAGGTAAGGCCTCGTTTTGGTGGGAATACGGTTCGAATCTTGCTGGGAACAAAATTTTCATAGCTACTATCTTTGTCTTTGATCTATTAGGATGTCCCCGTATTGCCATTGTCACTTGCATTGTCACTTTTATTCAAATAAAAAAATTCTCTGAAATCCCATGTTTCTATATCAAGTTGTTTACAGAAGGCTGTGTTTATCTTGCACAATCCTTGCGGAGTTTTTAAATTTTAGGCCCGCGAAGTTTGAGGGCTAGCCGACGGAAATTAGCCAAACCAACAAGTAGCTTTAACTCTATTTTGTTTCAGGAGAAGACAATCAATGATGTACCCTCTTCTTAGTCGTGTTTTCTTCAGAACATCCGCTGGTAGGTTGTAGAAGAAGCTTTGCCGTGTTTCTTTTCGAATTTGGTTTTTCTAGATGACCGACGTGCCATAGCGGTTTTTGAACAGAATTTTCGCTGAAACACCATCAACTCATATCAAGTGATATACTATTCGTGAGCACTTTTCCTGCTTTATTTTTATGCTTCTTTTATGCTTTTCTGCTTTTCTGCCCATGCGTTTTGTTTTTGCACTCGTTATGAATTGGACCGAATTTTAGGACAATGATAAGGTGCTACTCCAAAAATATGACGACATTGCTTTAAAGGAAGTGGTCACGATAATTCTCATAGGGACGATAAGGAATGGTGTGTACTGGAGTGGATAGGGGTACTGCCCAACGTTACAACACGTGAAGTTTCAGCGGCAGTAGCGCCTTATCACTCCGTTGATGATAGGGTGCCGATATCCACATCCGGTTAACAGAAACAAGGACTTACCGATGTGGAAGGGATTGCAATGGCGGCGTGCTAGATATGATACCGCTATCGTGATTTATCGTGATTCCGATTTTCATTCTAGAGTGCACCTATTCTTGGCAGCCGTATCTTCTTAGCTTGTGGTATCTTATCTTAAAGGGGTTACGCTCGCCCGAACGTTATCTATCTCAGAACTGATCATTTGATATGCGAGGAAGCGAATCTAGCGTGGAAGCCAGCTTGATCGCTTCCTGTACATGAGAAACCGATCAAGCATACATTCCTGGCTTAGACATGATATAAAGTATTCAAAGACTTTTGAGTACAAGTAGTTTACTGATGTGCCAACCATTTATTTTATTTTATTTTACTTTCCTTATTATAACATCAAATTGGCCTTCCAACGTCTCGGCTTTAAAAAGTTTTGAGCTAGATTATAGGACATGGTCTTGATCGTCGAAGAAATAAATCGTAATCGGAGGGACGCCACTTGTTGGGAAGCCTAACGGCGGAATGTTGAGAAGAAGTCGTGACTGAGCGGGAACTTCATCATTGACCGATTTCTTCCTGAGGATAGTGGAGTTAGAGCTAGTTGTCGGTATGGCTGTTCTTCGTCGAGTGGCCTTCCATTTCGAAAACCTAAAACCTGAAAAAAAACTCTGCAACAAATGTGGAAACGGAACAGTTTTTCTGTAACGTGGACAATCCTCGTTCGCATTCTAGACACTCCATTGCAAAATGTATGCGACATACCACAAATTTTGGGTTCCTAAAGTGGAGAGGGTTTGAGAGCATAAAAGGAAATCACACATCCACTTCATCAGCTTCCTGCAGTTTAGGCTTGAAAAAAGGCTGTTGCGAAACCACACGGGATTGCCGGAATTTTGACAATATTTTTTTACTTGAGTAAAATTTTCCCACAAAGATCTGCAATCATAATCATCATCATGGGGCATCAGGGTTGTGAAGTAGACTACGGATTCGCCGTGGGAGCTTTTACCTAAAAGAGCAGATCTGACATGTTTCTACCAATTTGTATAGTCTTCCTCCTGGATGCGTGCAAAACCTTTGAGTAGCGCCTTCTGCAGTAGATGCATGGAATTGCACCGATCGTTTTAGAAAAAAAAGACCACGGGCAAAGCTGCCCTAAAGGGCTTCCGTCGGATTGAGAGCTGGCTAACAAGTCATTCAAGTAAATCTACATGGTGGAGTACAAAGCAAGTCGAGGTCGACTCAATAGTATGGGTAACGACGTTGCACTGCTGAAAATATGCTATCGATGACGATCTTACTCGCAGCTGGTAGCAGGCGATGATTGAGCACTTAGTGATGATGGATGTAGTTCATTCGGTGAATCGTCAAGACCACCTACAGCTTTTCACGTCAATTGTAGGCCGTGCAGTACCATCACCAAGCTCCTCTTTGAGAAAAAGTTCGATTCTTGCTATAATCATGTTTACTGGTGCCATCCATCAGCCTTGCTAGAATAAATATCTTTTCGCCAAAAAAACTACCTGTAATATCAAACATCAAATAAGTTTTCAGCCTTCAAGTGAAAAAGCAAGAAGTGCAACTTCAACGACAAACTGAAAAATTCACAGATTACAGCACAACGCTGTTATTATATAACAGCGTTGTGCTGTATTATTGAGTCAATTCCAACTTGCTCTGAAGCTTGCCATGAATATTTGCTCGAGTGGTCCACTTGCTAGTCAAGTCTAAATCAATTGGGAAATCTATAGAGCATCCTTGCTCCATGTCTCTGTTCCTAAACGATTCCATGCATCTTCTGCGAAAAGCGGTATTCTGCACGGATCCAGGAGGAGGCTTATAAAAACTGGTAGGGAACGAGTCAAATTCGGGGTATGCCGTATAGTTTTGCAACTTAGTGTATCATTCTATATAAAAGCGTGGAATTGTCCAAATTTTTTTGTCGGACTGAAAACGACACTAATTATTGGACTACCTCATGAAAAGAATAGCAAGATCTTGACGCATGACTGCTTGCGCGTCTGCCCACCCACATCACTACCGCTGCGCTATCCCGTGGCTAATTCTTTTAGGATATGTCACGCATATAACTTACATCGGAAAGTAGGGCTGTCTGTGACTGGCCCGATCACCAATTTACAATTTCCTGCAAACGTGCAAAATGTTACGTTTATTTCAGGGTGGACAGAGCAGTAGCGTGAGAAACCGACATGCTGGTCAGCTTTGGAAAAGATGCAGTGGCCATCGAGACGGTAATTCCGTAAGCGGTTCACTGCCACCCACTCAGGCTAGCATCTGCAGGATCTATTGTCTGTTGACGAATGCTCGCTAAAAACCTTGAACGTAGGAAAGTTCATTGATAGAGTACAACATGCGGCTTACCTATAGTGCTGCGTCATTAGCGGTAGTTTTCTCATTGAAAAAAAATGTCAGGTAAAGATTTTTAACGCCAACGTCTACGCTGTCGCTTTTCTAATGTCAGTGATTCAAGTTTTTTCATAAGACAATAATCAGCTTAACGCCGATTAATCCCTACCTCTATTGTTCTAAGAGTTAGCTGTCGTATGCTAACCGTAATCCTTAGCTTCATTTTGTGCGCATTTCCTAGCTCCACCTCCTAACCGTATATAAAGAAGACGGTGATTGGCTCTTCCATTTTGTAGGCTCCGTCCTTGTTCTGATCGGTGAACTCATCCAGATGGTTCTTCACGTTACCCACCTCTCTATTCTCTATTATGTGAACAGGATCCATCACTATCTCATAGCAGAGTCTGTTGTTTCGAGACTGGGCATCTATAAACAGCCCATGGGTGTGGTTAGGTTATTGACATGAAAAACATGCAACTTAAAAGCAAGCTCCGGGACCAGACTCACTAGTAGGAACTACAATACGAGTGAATTTGTTAGGTCCGCACCTGCAGTGGTCGTACCAGCTTCGTTGCACAAGTTGTGCGATCAGGGCGCTAACCCTTCAAAACCTGCGACCATCGACCCCCGTTGCTACGCTTCACACCCACCGCGATTGATGTGGAGATCAGCGAGTCCGCTCGAACGGCGTCTATCGCGTGTACTGTCCACTTCGATTGTTCTATCTCGCTCTCGTGCCACCAACTTTATTGTAGATTGAGGCCTCATTTTGAAGTTTCGATGGTTTCTTCTGCTTTCCTCTCCACTTCCAGTTCATTTAGCAGCTCAGCCATCACTACGATGCGCTCTTACACACCAGTGTCATGCCGGGGCTTGCCCTTAAAACATCCCAGCTTGCACCCCATGTCGAGAAAATCAGGCCAATATGGTCTCCCACACAGGGCCAGTACGACTCACCATGACAATTTCCATCCAGCGCAATCCCCCACCGCCCTCAAGTCTAACAACTCCTCAGTAGTGTCAAACGTCCTTTAGACGAAGTTCAAAGAAGAGGTAGTGTTTTCGAATTTTGATTTGTGGGCTGAGGTGCATATGTGTACTAATCAGCACCGGCGTAATCGGCAATACGTTAAGCAGACTGCGGTTGACCCCGTTCTGGGTGTGAGGAGAGAAAGAATTTTTCGCTTCATCCCCTATACAGTGCGTTTCGTAATTATAAAGTCACCCTAAAATTTTGCATTCCTAGAATGCAAACCAGCCAACTGGGGATTTTCCTGGTATCACCAACTAATTCCTCATTATGAGTAGCCCCTGGTGCATGATTTTGGCAAAACCAACTTTTCGTCAAACTCTTTAAAATTGATTTTTGGCGTCTGCACCGCTTCATAATTATAAAGTCATTCTGAGAAGAATGATTTGATAAGATCAATGGCAGACATAAAAGATTTGATGGTCAATGATTGCTCTTATTTATTTATTTACAACGTCACATAAGGCGAGAGACGTGAGAGAGCGAAATAACAGAAAAGTATAACATTTCCACCATAACTAAGAGTAAGTCAACAAAACCTTCTTGGCGAGCCGTTTGAAGTGCGTAAAAGGAGGAGAGAGTAGAGCTACTTTTGATTTGAGAGAAACGAAAATTGACCCTCTAATATGCGCAACATCGAATAGCTTCTAGGGCATACTGGAATTGAGATTCCAAGGCAGCTGAGCAACGATTCACTTCCGTGCTTCTAGAGTTGCTTGTTTCAGCACTCTGAAATTCCTAACTGGCGTTTGCGCACATGCTACTCCAGACGCCACGGATCTCTTTCACTCCACGGATCTCTTCCATTGAGGGTCCGCTCTCACTGAAAGATCTCTGACCGGTTAGTGACGAAGCTACTTGGCGCGACCCCAGGTGGCGGATAGGAGGTGAATTGCGGACCAAAAGCCACCATGTACTTGCCCTGAGACACAGGTCGATTCAGGGGATGAACTCCCTGTTTCTGCAGTACTGTGTTGATTCATACCAGCCGTCTCCACTCAGGCGCATGGATGCATGCTTGCGTGTGTGGTGCTCTTGTGTGTGTGTGCGGTTGGTATCCTGCATGTCGGCACAGTCAAAAGCTTGCATTCAAGTGACTGGGAAGTACATGGGAGGCGATTCGGGGCCGCCTCAAAATAGCGTGGCTAACTACCTGGAGGTCTATACTAGCCCACGACAGAGCCATATGCCAAAAACAACAATATTAATGGGCCTTATTCCGTTGGACCAGAGGGTGCCCCCAATACGGCAGCGTTGGGTTGGACCGCTCGGGAGAGGCTGCTAGCATTTCAGGGCCCGGATAGGCTGCCAAAACGAAGAAGGACTAAGATGGCGGTCCGTACTTTCAACGCACGGACGTTTGCATCCGAAGTTCATGTCGAAGAGCTGATGATGCAAGCCAGAACGATCACGGGCGGCGTCATTGGAGTAACCGAGACGGGAAGGCACCGCCCGCTACACGTCGTTTTCGATACTGGAGAAGAACTGTCCCTTAGAACATGCGACAGCAGAGGCGTTGGCGATTCGGATGTCCTCGTCATCACGCATTTGGCCATGAACACCGATTCTTACAAAAGCCTTACGATCCGAATCGAATGTCTTAGTGATTCAATTCCCGCTTCGACAATCTTCGTCGCCTACGCACCTTCATCCAGCTACGACGAAGAGGAACACGAAGCATTCTATATGGAATTAGTAAAGTTCTACAGGGGAGACCATACATTCTTCAAGGTCATCGTCGGCGACTTTAACGCTAAGATTGGCTCAAGAAGAACGGCTGAAGAAATTCACATCGGTATCACGAAGTGAAATGGAATGAGCAGGGTGAGAGACTGTCGCAGTTTATCAAGTCGACCAACACCATTCATACTCACAGTTCTCAGTTTCAAAAGTCCCCTCACCTTTGTCGGATTTAGGAGTCACCTGATGGACAGTTCCATAACGAGACAGACCACATCATCTTTAATCGAATGTTTTGCCTGACCGAACTCGCTGTTGTTCCAAAGTTCTACACGGGGTCGGACCATCGCCTCCTCCGTGCAAGATTCCACTTCTCTATGCGTATTGAAAGAGCAGCAGAGTTCAGTAAGCGAAGCTCCAGGACAGTCATCAATTCCCTGTTGGCGACTGTCCTGGAGCTTCGCTCGGGACCACTTCATTTCCCTCGTCAGCGTATGGGAGGATTCCGTTATCGAAAACAGGACGAGGAGTATTATCGGCTCGTTGACCATCTCCACGATTGTAGCAGGAAGGCAGAGAGCTTGAAAGCCACTAAGGGACGTCTGTCTCCTGAAACTCTCAAACTGATACGCCAACGTGAAGCCGCACGAGCTGCAGGCAATCACCAACTAACGTCCGAGCTTGCGAAGCTATGCAGAGAGGCAATTTTAAAAGATCTCAAGGAGCGAAGAGCAGCAGTACTAGCTGAAGAGCTGAGGCCGGGAGGAGCATCCGCAATGCCCGCCGAAGCTTTTCCAGCTACAAGACCAGAATGACCTGCCTCAGACGTACAGATGGTACAGCTACTGCATCCCGAAAGAAAATGGAGAACTGTACCATCCACGACTTCTACTCCGATATCAGCCATGCATATCTGCCTGCTTATCAGCTGCAACAGGATGGATACGTCGTTCCTTGGTTCTTTATTCCGAAGTCCGACATGGCATCAAGTCGGAGAAGAATGGTACAGCACCTTCGACATGGTTAAACCGGAACATCTGAAGAATGCGGCGCCAGTCATCATCGAAACTCTGGCTCCGCTCTTCACGCGCTACCTGTCGAAATGCGAGGTACCCACTCCGTGGAAAACCAGCAGGACGGTGTTGCTGTACAAGGTGGAAGACCTAGACGACATTGGCAGTTATCGCCCGATCCGCCTGCTGTCTGTAATCTACAAACTCTTTACTCGGGTCATCCTCAACAGGATTGGCAGATTTTTGGATGAAGGACAACCATGCGAGCAAGCAAGGTTTCGAAGGGTGTTCAGCACTATCGACCAAAACCACACGGTCACAAGACTCATTGAAGTTTTACGAGAGTACAATATGCCGCTCGTCTTACGCTCATCGACTTGAAGAAGGCCTTCGACTCTGTAGAGACAGAAGCTGTCATCTAAGCCTTGGGCAACCAAGGCGTCCCTACTTACAAGGAAAGTCCCTCAGGTCGCCATGGCCATTCGAGAAGTGAAGCATACGCCTAGATGCCCCATTCAACGCTGATCTCAAATCTACCTTCCGAATCTGCTAAAGGATTCACTGGGTGGTGTTATGAAGCGAAATAGTCCAGCGGTAGTGGTCGGGACTTACAGTCAAAACGTCAAAGGTCCGGTCCCCTATTGTGTTTACTGTTTCAATTCTTCGGGGATGCAGCTAAATTGCTTTTGTTAGCCTATTCAACTGAATTCCTGAAGAATGCAAAACAGTATAGGATAAGGGACCGATTCTTCGGCATTTTAACTGTGTCTGCCGACCGCTACCGTTGCGCTGTTTGGCTTAATAACTCCGTTCAGATTAGGAAGGTAGATTTGAGATCAGCGTTCGAAGGTGCATCTAGCCGTATGCATCGCTTCTTGAATGGCAATGGCGACTTGGGGACCTTTCCTTGTTGGTACATAAGTATTCCTCGTGAGCTCTACAGCAACTTCACGACCAGACTCTCACCATTCTACAAGGATGTCATCATCGACTTCAAGAGAGGGGTTCGACAGGACGACACCATCTTGCCCAAACTCTTCAGCGCCGCTCTCGAAAACCTCATGCGTCGGTTGGAATGGGAAGACAGTGGAGCGAAAGTCGACGGTCTGCAACTGCACCATCCTCACTTTGCTGACGACATCGTTCTCATAACGCCGAACATCGAGCAAACGGAGCGAATGCTGGCTGATTTTGACAGCGCCTGTGGTAAGGTCGGTCTACTGCTGAACCTAACTAAGACGATGTTTATGAGAAATGGAGTGGTTCTTGATGCCCTATTAACGATCAACGAAACGAACATCTCCGAATGCTCCAGCTACGAGTACCTAGGTCGGGAAATCAACATGATGAACGACTTAGCTCCAGAGCTGAGCAGGAGAAAAGAGCGGCACGGGAAGCGTACAAGAACATGGATGAAGTCCTTCCTGCCCTAACCTACGCTTCAGAGACTTGGACTCTGGACAAGAGTCCAAGTCTCTGGAGCGGACAAGCATGCGGTCAGCGTTATCCAACGCGCTGTCGAAAGGACGATGCTTGGAGTCACCCCATACACGCAAGTGCAGAGGGGAATAAAGACTTCCGAACTACGCCAACAGTCGAGATCAGAGAGGCTGCCGTTTTCGCCAAGGAATCGAAGATCAGGTGGGCCGGACACGTCATGCGATTTTGTTACGACCGTTCTACCAAAGCGGTTACCGACTGGATCCCTCGGGACGTCAAACGAACACCTCGACGACTGCCGGCCCAATTGTCAGACTTCTTCACAAAAGCTCTGAGCGAAAGGACTGAAACGCTACGTGTCCCTCAAGCGGGAAGGGTCCACTAGCAACTCTGGCACGCGACAGGGACGAAGGGAGACGTTGCTGGCGCCCGCTTGAGCAGTTCGATGATCAACGGGACGACAGGTGATACAGATGATACTCTACGACGAAGATGCACCTGATATTCTACCAGAATGCCAGCAGAAGTATAATATAGCCTGTTCAGATCATTCGGGTTTTGGGAGTGCTGCAGCTTCTGGTTGGGAGACTTACATGAGTACTTGCATTGTTCTGTAAGATCACGCAGTGTAGACAATGGCTCAAGAAAGAGATTGGACGTCATTGCAAGGCTTTGTGATGATCGCTGGAGTCCATTGTGTAAAACATGGAAAAAATCCGGCACAGCATTGTAGCAAGAAGCACTAACATTTCCACATCTTCTACACTAAAATTGCGAGCGCTGAAGTGGATTGACCACTTTGCGATTCACGCTGAAAATTTAATATACACGGGAGTAGTTCCCAACACGATTCAACATACGTCCAGCGATCCGGCAGTCTTTCGGTCCCTGAAGCCCAGAAGTATGGCAGCCGCGAGTCGAAAACGAAGAGATCTCAACTTCTATTGGCGAGTGATCATGAATTTCATTTCGTGTGGATAATGCTAAAGGGCACGAAAAGATGGTGGTCGGATGGGGCTAGGTCTGGCGAATGGGATGGAATGGATGGTGTAGCACTTTCCATCCGAGTTCAGCAATTTTCTGGCGAGAGATCACGGCGCGGAAAAGCGTTTTTGTGAAGAAGGTAAATTTTCTCACGTTTTGGGCGTTTCCGTCGAATAGCATCGGCCAGCGTCTGAAGCTGAGAGGCGTATACCTCAGTGGTCACAGTGGCGTATATCTCATTGGCCACAGTCGGATAGGAAGTAGCTCAAAATAAACCATTCCTCCAGAGTCCCACCAACAGCAGAGCAAAACCTTCCTTCTATGTAGTCCACTTCTAGGCTGTTTTGGCTTTACTGGCGACGTCGCGTATGGTTGCCCCAAAGAACCCAGCTTTTGTCTCCGGTATCGATGGTCGCTGACAAGATCCCTTCTGTGGGTGCGCACAAGCAATGAAATAGATACGCTGATACTTGATGCTTTGTCGGACTCGCGTAATTTGTGCGGTAAACATATTAAAAACACACCACGATAGCCCATGGCCTGGAGATGGCTGTTGATAGTCGACGGGCCGCATCCAAGTGCCGTCGCCAATTCACGCTTAGTACCATTAGATTTTCCTTCAAGGCATCGCGCAGAGCTTCGTCGTTGAAGGACGTAGGCCGTCCAGAACGGAATCAAAGGATCCAAAAACCCCCGGATTCGGACACGATGATATCTTTGAATCTGATAGTACATACAGTACTGCGCCAGACGTTGATGGATTATGACCTTGTAGAATTTTGTAGTAGGAAATAGCTCGCAGATACCTTCGCTACATTCAAGTTATAATTGTGGAATACGTAAAAGCGCTCGTTATTATCCCCATCGAAGTTAAGCATCACGAATCTTCTACCGTACAGTATTGGGAAATGCTTAAAGCGGCTCCTCCAAGGAAATCTAGAGAAGGGAGAAAGTTTCGGTCAAAACTTTTTGTCCAGCCTAATAGAAATGAGACGCAGAGTTTTGCCCTCTGTTTGGTTCGTAGATTGGTGCAACGCATGTGTGGTTCCGCTTCTCCCAATGTCTTCAATTTTACAAATTCGAGAAATACTGGAGAAATCGTGGAGATCTCGTTGATACGTCTTGAAGTAATATCAAGTACGAAAAGCTTCACCTCAAGAACAGTAATGAGCACTTGAAGTGGATGAAAAATATACCTATCCTTTATTGCTGCCACAATTCAAACGCCTAGTGGTTGAGTTACTGTTATGAAAAGGCGGGTCCCAATGTTTTTGGAAACTGACTAGCAAGTCATGTCATCGCTGCCATTGATCATGTTGGTTGTGTGTCTACTATTCTTCGAAAATTTGCACTGTTGCTATATTTTCTCGCGTAATCTTTCTGCTGACGTAACTAACTTATACTTATACTTACGTGTCTAGTGAAATCAATCATTATCGCATGGAGATGGATGTAAAGTAGTGGAAAGTGCGGCAGAGTTGGGAATGTATCCTGTAAGGGTATTGAAAAAATGATGAAGCGTGGTCAAAACAGAGTCGCTTCAAGTGCTTCAAGTGCTCAAAGTCATCGTGCAGGAGACGTTTCTCTTCTTCTAGAATTTGGCTAGAAAACAAGAAGGGTGCGACCGAGCTTTCCCGCAGCAAGTACCAGTTGACTAAGACTTTCTTAATGTCACGTAGCCCTACGTCTAAATTTTGTTCTTCGGATTCAGAAGGTTATTCTCATAAGTGTAGAACAAGAAAAAATGCAAAAAATATTGAAATACTAAAACTAAAAATACTGAAAATATTAGGTCGCAACGAAAGTTCTGGCGGATTTTTTCAAAGACCTGACAAACGGCTACGCATCAATCTGCAAAGAAAATTTTTGAACCATATATAGGTATGGTGATATCCCTTTATATCCTCGAGACTTACCACCTGCACGCTTTTTAAAGCTTGGAAAATGCCCTACGTTTCGACCCATGTGAGCCGTTGCCTTCTTTGCGGATTGTGTCTGGGACACACAGCGAGCGAGGCCTGTGGCAATATATGCTATGTGGAAGTGGAGAGAGTGAGAAGTGAGAAGACCTGCCAACTTCAGTTCGAAGGTTCCGCGAAGAAAACTACAACCTCGCAGATAGACGTCCAACAGAAGTCAGTTTCAAACGTTTGGAGCTGCTCCTCCAAGACATTCCGCACCAAGCGCCATGGAGCTGGCAGAGGAGATGCAGTGCTTCAGCATTGCCATAGATCGTGCTCGCCACAAGCTGGGAAAAGTCAAGAAACTTGGTCGATTGATCCCGCATGAGCTAACAGAGCACACCAAGAAAAAAAGCCTCGGAGTGTGCAGAGATTTCCTTGCAAAAAGTCACCGTCTTGATTAGCCGGATTATGTCGCTACTAGAGGTGAGGAGTATGGGTTCTGCGTATATCATACCAGGAGAAGACAATGAATGGATGCGAACGAGAAGCCAGAGCTTGTTCCAAAGCAGGGGCTTCACCCAAAGAAGGTCACTCTCTCAATTTGGTGAAGTGTTCGGGGAATACGCAATTACGGGATGCCAGACAATTCCACCGTCGACGCTGAGGTGTACTGCTCACAACTACGAAGGCTCGCAGCTGAAGCCGCAAATTTCGCCCTGGGCTGAACGAAGCCTTTTTTCTTCATGACAGCGCGCGACCACATGTTGCAAGGGTAACCCAGAACAAATTGGCATGACTTGGGTTTACGGTCTTACCCCCTCCTTCGTATTCGCCAGGTCTTGCTTCTACGGATTACCACTCGCTCCGTTTCCTGGGTCACTTCTTAAAGGATAAAAACTAAGACAACTGTCAACAGTTGGAAGCGTACATAGGCACTTCCTCAACTCGAAACCTGCCGAATTCTGAAGGAGAGGCACTTGTTCCCTTGTCAACAGATCGCGGACTGTTGTAGGTACTTGTGAAAATTATTATTCGAAAAAAAAGTTCGATTTCAAGAAAAATATGAGTTTTTGAAATTGAGAGCCGAATCCACCATTACTTTCGTTGCGTCCTAATATTTTGTTTAAAAAAAACTGCTGCATTTTGCAGCACCGGACACACAGAGGTTAATTATCGTTGTGCACCATGTGCAGCACGCTTATTTGTATAGGTTAGACCCGATGCGTCATATTGAATCTTGTAGAACACATCTGAGTCTTTTGAATGATATCAGAACTTCACTATCCGTGACTTCAGAAAAATTCTTCTATGGAAGCATGGTGCAAGGTTCGAGCTCAACGAGTTCCTCACAAAATGCTGGTAGACAGCGCTATTGTATCTGGGAAACTGTCCACCTCGATAGTGTCTACGGGCGACTCTCGGTAAATCATGGTATTGCGTTTTGAGTACCTCGGAGAGACAGGGCGAACCCTGTGCGCGAGGGTCAGGGAACACCTAGACGGCCTGAATCGAGCAAGTCCTGAGACACCCTGGGATTCACCGCATGCAATCCCATGGAGGGACGAGGTTCGAAGTGAAGTCAGTATTCTGCTGCGACGACCATAGATCTGCAAACAAGACCTTTGAGGCATTCTTCTCAACGCCGGGTCCCCAAACTCGACAGGAATGACGAACTCTGGCACTAAATAACAAACTTGCGCCTTTTTTTAATCGCTGTAGTCTCAATTTGTCATCGCTTCAGAGCAAGAGACTAGGTCATCTAAAGCCATCCCCTGCGACTCAGATTAGCTTGGACCCAACTAGGAAACGACCAACTTGGTATACACCAAGTTGGTCGTTTCCTAGGTGGGTCCAAGTGCATCGTGATGCATTTCTAGAGACATTGAGCCTATGGGACTTTTCGTGAAGTTTAAAGTTGTGCTTGGGGAGTAAATCGCACTTATTTTTGACTTCCAGGCTCTGACGAAGGCGATAATGCCGAAAGTAATGCCAAATAAAACGGTTGGTACTATCTTAGTTGCGGTTCATCTTGAAATTGATAGAAGAGCATAGGCAGCCGCTTCAGGCTAGAGGTATTACGGTAGACCTCTACATGCTTCTCGGCAATGAAGTGGCTTTAATTCGGACGACGGTGATGACTACGAACAACGACTATCCTCTTGTCGTGCCCAGTGGTTTGTGTAAGGCGAAAGTGTGAGATGCAAAGGTGGTTCGACCACGGAACGCGGCAAAACGTGGGATTCCAGTGGGTGCCCACAACACCTCGGAAGGGAATGCGTGCGCGTGAATGCTCTTACGTCCATGCCTGCTGCGGGCTCGTGTGCAGGGCCTATTCCCTGACCCCAACAAGTATGTCGCGTGCCGACGCGTGCGTTTGAAACCTGATGTAATGGGTGCGTGATAGAGCATTGTTCGGAGTATGATACGTCTAATCCGATGATCGACAAGGTTGAAGCGATACGTGCGAGAGCGTGGCGCGATGCGAGTAATTATATATATGAGCGATGTACAAAGACTATACTTACTCAACTTCATGTGGACCAAGGCATCTACAATAAGAAACTTGCATCTGTAAATGAATATGAAATATTACATAGAAATACGATAAGGAAACTATGGTAAAACTACTGTGAAAATATTGCGAACAAACTACTATGAAACTATGTCATTGGTGAAACTACTATTTGACTACATGAATTGAACTCCCGTTATACTACTACTATGAACTACATGCAAATGAATGATAAGAGGGAAAACCTTGGTACTAGCCCATTATAAGAAGAGTAACTATAGCTAAACTATTTAGAGATGTAACGAAGGGATAATATCAGCCTATGCGGGTCCGCCTTAGTTGAGATGTAATGAGCGTAGATGTAACCGACCTGATCTATTGGTCGACGCGTGGCGGAGAGACGACCGTCCGGCGCTATTGCATCATGCAGACTGACTGAGATTTGCGCGCGTAAATTTGAAGGCGGCAGAGAACCAGGGCTCTGCGCAGTTTTACAGTCGACGCGCAATCAAGACTGTGCGGCGCCGCGGCATCATCCCTCGCATGGCCATAGAGCATCTTTGCTCGAGGTCGTGACGAGTCACGACACCTCTGCTTAGGGAGAGAAATTTTGGGTTACTTCGCCGTTAAGTTTTCATACTTCGGTAACCTGTATGATGAAAAGTTACTGATGTGCGATGTTTATATAGAAGCTCACTTACAAAAGCTTCCTACTCCACGCTTACTACACCAAGCATAACATTGAAACAGAATCCACGGCATCATGGTGGTATCATATCAGAACCTGCGGAGATCACGACTATTCTAAGCGTTGACCCGTTTTCTGCCAGGGTCAACAGATTTTTACAAAGATTTCAAAAATTTCATGATCCCTTCTTCGGGGTGGTCTCGAGACTGATTTTGAAACCATTCGACACAACCGAACTACGCACTCTTCCCTTCAAAATGATGAAGGGAGAGGTGTATCTTACCTACGTCTTACTTCTCGACCGCTGTTCGTCCCGGGCACGCCAGAAAGCAGATCGCACATCCTCCAAGCCGCTCTGCATCGGACTCTTCTGCGCCACACTTGGCCGTACAATTTTATGCGAGGGTCTGTCCATTGGGTGAAGGGCCCGCCTCTGTTCCTTGTTTTATCCCTTGGGTACCAGCCAGTCAATCTTTTGGTCTAGCGATCATCGGCGAGTCTAGCCACATAACGGCCCACCTTCGCATGGATTTGCAGATGGCTTCCACGACGTCTTTACCCATCGCACGAGCGCGAATGGTGCCATTGGGTGTGCGGTCTCAGAGTGTTACACCGCACATGGCCCCCTCCATGACGCGCTGCGTGACTGCAAGTTTCTCCTCTTCAGATACTGTGGTGCTCCACTTCTGCGCCCCGTATGTCATTGCGGGAAGAACATGCCAGTTGAAGACATGAGCCTCGATTTTAGGATATTCTTAAGTATATATAACGAAACGGAAAATCCCAAAAAAACATCAAGCATAACTTTCACTCTGCTACCACCACGATCCACCACTACCCCTTCAACACCCGAAAATACAGCCCCACCTTTCCCCAACCTTTTCATCTCCCCCAACCCACCAACTCAAAATATGACCCTCACCCCGAAAAACTCAAAGAAGACCCCACGTTGAGAAAGCGGAGCGCACTGTTGGCCCCGGTGACCGCTGGAAAGTCCACACGCGTACTTGTGGGTGAATTTCGTGCAGTCTTCACTTGCTGTAAAAGTCATCGTATCTGCCAAATCTCATTAGCTCATATTTGGGCTATGGATAGGAAACAATTAAATAAAAAATAACCAAACCACTTTCTTCTTGTTGCTCTTTACTTAACTGCGGAAGTCGTGATTCCTCTGAGGGCTTGAGAAAGCTTTGAAATCCTGAAAGAAAGAGCTCGACCAAATGTCGATTTTCTCAATTTACCCAATGAAATTTTGCGACGCAGGAGAGATCTCCCGACCAGTTCTATCAGGTACAGCGCTACCGTTGCATATGAGAGCACTCGAAGACAGTTGTGGCCTGTTCCACATAAGAGTAAAGCGGTGTGGAGCAAGCGCTTAAAGGAACACTCTAGATCAAATTGGTAGGTTCGCAGCGGTCGATGATGGGGGTGTGGACGCCGAGTTTATTAAACATGATAAAAGAAGCAAGGAAGGCCACGTTGAAGCCATTGAAAAGTATCCTCTCAGATAAGGAAGGTGACGCGGAACGAGTAGCACGAACCTGCTTGCTCCATGGCTCCGCTAACCCGCGCGTATTTGACTTTGCCGTAATGCCGTAATAAACGCTGCATATCATGGGACAGGCGAGGTATCTCGTCCAAATGCTGAAATAGGTCGCCCAATGCTGACCCCGTAAGACCTTAACCAGCCATTGTCGCGCAGTTTCGAGCCACGACAACGACACATCTGTGATACTCGCATGCTATTCTATCCCCACTCAAAAATTCTTCGACACCACTTGTACTGGAAGTGTTGCTTTAAGGCTTCATTCTGCTCATGCGCGGAACTGGTAGGAACAGCTTCACTAAATGCGAGCCCATGAGCATCGTTACGGCGAATATGGGGTTTTCACAGCAATGCTGTATACAGCGATGTTGCGCGTCAATGTCCCACCATTCCCTTAAGAGGGCTTCACATTTCCCCAGAACGGTCAAACAGTCCGATAGTATGGAAGATCCACGAACTATACACTCGAAGCCCCAACCATCGGAACGATCGGTTCATGGGGATCATGAGTAATTATAGAGCGCAATATATTGGGGTACAAGTGATTAGAGTCCGGTCTAGGGTATTAAAGATTCAGATTATTACGGATTATTACCAATGCGGACGCTGACCGCTTATATCCTTCCTGCTGACAGATTTGCATTCTGTAGAGCTACTACTTCCAGCTGCGTGGAGAAAGCGCTATTCAAAACCTGTTATAACATTAGTATAGGCAGAATGAAGCCGAAACCCTGGTGGAACCCTTCGACTGCTCTCATGTGGTTATGCTTGGATAGCGAAGTGGATCAGAAACCTCTTCAACATCGAAAATTTCATCGGGTAAATTCAGAAATTTGACATTCGGTGGTTCTTTCCTTTGCTTCGAAATCTTGAAATTTTCCGCGCAGCGCGGTAGATATGGTTTTAGGGCAAAGGTGAAAACGATAAGACGAAAGTATTTGGGAACATTTCATGTGGAGGTTTCCTATTGATGCGTGTTTAATGGATACGGTACTGTGTACCTTCCATAGCAACTGAAGATAGCGTGAAGGTCATCCCCAACTATCAATATGTGTTGGTTTTTCTAACAGGCACCCAGTGGCTGCTCCTGTGCAATTTTAGAACGCGCTAACGCCGAGGAAAATTTATTTATTTATTTATTGAATGCGCTCGAATGGCGCGCTATGAGCTAGAGCCATCGCCAGCCGTCACGAAACCATCACGCTTCTATCATTGAGTGCAAAAGACAGCCAAACTGTTGAAGCAACAACTCCAGCGGAATCCATACTTTTGTTAGTACTAAATACTCGCCCTTGAGGAGCATTCCACGATAGGCTCAAGGTCGAAGAAGAAGAAATTCACCTAGGGGAAAAAGGAGGACCCTTAAGGGTGCAGGCCGAACGTAATTCGGAGCGAAGGATTTGCCCCATGTGGTCTAGCATGGCCCACCACGCGACGCTATCGGCGCTATCGGCGCATTACGCCCCACTCCTATGTCTGAGTCTCTAGCCCTTCAGCAGAGAGAGCGTCAGCGTTGAAGATGGCAACACCGATGCGAGTCGTATCAATGCGAGAATCATCGGGCAAGAAAGGGGTCCCATTTCTCAGGTTCTGAGTAGTTTCTTTGTTTTTCTACATCTTTGCGCCATTGACCATGAGTCAATGGGCGGTCTTTTCATCGTAAAATCCGTTTAAAGGAGTCGTCCACGGAAAAACCCTGCCTCCAGACTTACACGAAACTGATACTTTAGCCCCCTTGTATCATGAGAATAGCAAAAGGAACGAGAAATAAGCGTTGGTTTCATTATTATCCAGAAAACCAGAAAGACTATAAGAAATTTGAATTCCCGCGGTAGAACTGTCACAGCTGTTGGCGTTGGGAAGCTAACGCGTGCAAACTTGTTGAAAGAGTGAATGGTAGCGGTTCCACGTTGGACCTTCCCAGAAGTCTAGAACGTGGCTCCGCAACCGCCATGCACTCTGTCACAGCGGCACTTCCGGTCCCGCTCACTGGTCCATTCCGGTCCAACTTGTGAGCCTTTCCAGGGACTGTATCTTTTGAGTATCTCATTCTTTTCACTCCAAACTTTGCACATGCGTCTTCAATGACCAGGTTAGACACTTGTACACAAGATAAAAATGACCAGCCTTTCCGTGGAAGATCCCTTTAAGTTACGTTTTTACGTTCATTACCCATAAAAGATCTTTCTGGACAAAACAAATTCAATACTTCCTTGGAATGCCGAAATCTTCCAAGTTTCAACTACATGGTTTGCAATGAGTAGGCTTCTTGAAAACTTTTCGTATATGAAAATTAACGTGCTACTGAAAGCTAATTGGCATTGGCACTTATTCGCTTCAAAACCTAAAAATTGCAAGTAAAGCATCAGTGGAACATCATAAAACTATCACATTCAGAGTAAACAATAATAGGAATTAACCATAAGTTTCCCCAAATTGCCCTTTATTTTCAATGAATCACTTGCAGCGTAGTCATTCTGATATAATAATATAATATAACCTTTATATTAGCTTCACAACAGTGGATGAAAACAGACGCTGATGACGTGAATTCCTCTTTGTAACATTTTCCCTAGTAATCTCTTTTGCATGCACTGCAGAGGGTGATTTTGTTTCTTATTCTGCAGAAATTAAAATTAATTGCAGTACCAGGAAATCTTTTTCATTTGCCTCATCTCACTGGCTTATTGTCATGTTCCTGTTCCAGAAACCAGCACTTTTTCATAGCTGCTGCTGCAATCTTTCCATAATCCGTGAGAAAGGGCATAGAGAGGCGTTCTATGCCGCAAAACAAGCGCACTCGTCACCTTTGATGTCATTCCCTGTAAAGTTCATTTTCTAAAAACCGCGATACATGCGCAATTCAGGGCTGTTTTTCAAAATTATGTGTACGTGAAAAGCGTAGGAGATTTGCCGGGGCACGTTGTAACACTTTGTAATCAGTGCCGCAGAAAAACTAAGGAAAACCCCTCGAAAATCTTTAGAAAGCTTTTCCTTTTGTATAGTGAATCGAGTGTTAGTACTTCTCTTGGACGTAGAATACTTTGACTGGTTGGTTACTTAATACTCGATAAGCTGCACTGCTCCGCCTCTATTAGTGCGGACACAATTGAAAGCTTCCAGCTCCGATTCATGTTTAAATCATACTCGAACTTCCCACTGATGGAAGAATTTAAAGGAGAAATCCACGATAAGAACGAAGGTAGAAGAAGGAGGAAATCGCCTAGTGGGGAAACAGGCGGATCTCCTGAGGGTGCGGGCTGACACGCAATAGGCAGCGGAACATTTGACCTCGGCGCTCTAGCATGGTTCACTCTTGGCGCACTTGGCGATCCACGCCCACCGACTATCTGATCACTCGCCGCAGATATATACACAGATAAGCTCGATAGTGTTGGATAGCAGAGAGAGCGTTCTATTGAAGAGGGCAGAAGCATTGGAGTCGCATCAATGCCGAGATCAAAGGGAAAGGAATAGGTCCCATCCTCGGGTTCTGGGCCGTTTCTCGTGGTTTTCCCTTCTTTCTGGTGGCACTCGCCACCCTTCACTTAGTTCAGAATAAGTTACTTTTCATCGAAAATTCTGCCGTTATACTGCTGCAATTTGGTGCTCCCTCCTACGGTCTTCCACTGAACAGCGACTGACGACCACTGTGATCTCAACATTCAAACTTTTGCCGCACTGCAATTTGCTCGGAGTCCCTCCCCTTTCAAGGCCGAGTGTTAGGGCTCTCACGTTCCTCCTCGAGAATGGAAGCACACAAGCTTCCTCTAGCCATCTGTGGCAAAACCATTGAGTGAAATTCAAGTAGTCCGTATATCCCTTCAACAGGATGGTGGTGCGGGTTCCGAAGACATGGCCGGATAAAACGTCACTTCCATAGATGTTACAGAACACGCACGACACTGTGTTTTATTACAAGGAGGCGAAAGGTTAAGATAGAGGGACTGGGATCCTTGCTGATGAGATAGTCGCAGTTCGGCTAAAGCTACATATTTAAGAGCATGCCCAGACCAAGGTAGGCTAGGATCATTCGGCCACTATATAAAAGCTTTGACAACCTCAGGATTGGGCCTAACGCAAATACTGGAGTAGGCACGTGATTTGCTTGAACATCGCTAGCAACGGCGACAGTCTCAACCGGTACCAAATACCTACATATTTCAAGGTAGGAGAATAAGCAGCTCAGCAATCTACTGTTCTTCTCATAAGAAAACACGAAATCTTTCAACTGCTACAACTCATCTTTCCTACTAAGCGAAGTAGTAAATGTTTGCAAGGAATAATAAAGGATAATAAATAGAAATGTTGCGGCTTGAAGGACAACAGCAGCAGAATAATGCCTTTTGGGAATTCGTTTTTTATTCCGACATTAGCTCAATCAAGAAGAATTACTTTATTTTTAGGTGCGCAAAGAACACTCAATTAAGCCAAATATCAATGTTGAAAGGATCAAAATTGGATAAGAATTGAAAAAACTAAACAAAGAAAAACGATAACCTCTGCAGCGGTGCACTTTCCAACACTGCCCACACTTCTAAATATTTGAAGCGAGTAAAAATAATGTGAGAAAATATATTTTATTTGTGAATGATATTCAAAACGGACGAGTTCTCGGGTTTTTTCTTTCAGAATCATGGTGGCACCCTAAATGCAGTTTAATCTACGGGGGAGGGCAAAAAAAAGAGTCACTTTGCCCATGACGCGCATCATCAAACTTTTTGTTGCAAAGACTGCCGCTATAATACGGAGTTTTGCGTCGATAT
>KZ345240.1:99374-115395 GCA_002352805.1 Teladorsagia circumcincta
CAGTTGATCTTAACAAGAGGTACCATGTTAGAGCCTGTCCTGTGTACTAAGGCTCTTTACCTATCGAAGTAGGACACGTCAAGGACTGTGATGCATCAAGTTTTGTTTTTTTGTCAGAGGATTGGGTCAACCACATGTCCCGCCGTCGACCAACAGACCCAATATTTCGACTTTCACAGGTTTTTCACACGCAACCTGCATTGTTGGAATCTCGACGAAAAGCTGGAAATGGTACCGTAATGTGTTCATTTGGGTACGGAAGTGAGTAGCGCAGTGTCCCATGAACAACCACCTAACGTCCTTTGTCTTCTCTTCATGGTGGAACTTCGCTTCAGAACGTGTTGTGGATCTCTTTAGTAGACTAATCGCTGGACATACCGCCTGAGTTTGTCGAAAAGAGTTCGTTCCGCTTACCACATGTCAATGTGGTCCATATATAAATGAGTCATTCTCGTTACACGTTACACAGAAGGATCGATGACGACACATCGAAGAAGCAACTTTGCCACTGTTCAGTCAGCTATTGTTGTGTCCTTCTTCAATTTTTTTCATTTGTTTTCGGATGCTTGGATGCTGCTAGTGTGCTTGTCTCGAGTTGAGTTTTCTTTCCCGCTTTCAAGCGGCAGTGCTTTCACTTCTTCCAAGTTCTTATTGTCACAAAAAGCAGAAGATAGCTTGCACCCTTTCCTCGTTTTCAAGATCGAACATGCTGAAGGGAAGCGGTTGGAACCGAAGTTGCTTCGAGTTAACACTCTCCACAGTTCATTGATGGTTCGCTCTGCTTCCACTGCTGCACTTCCCTGTCGAGCCTACAGAAACAACGCTGCCGTTGCCGTCACCACGAGATAGCGCTGAAATACACTTCTTAACGACAGCGCGCCTTCTGGGTTTTTGGCCAGGTGGGACATCAGCAGTTTGGCGGGCGCGATCTCTGAGACGCGCAACCGCGTCTCAATGTCCAACAAGGTGCTTTTCCTAACTCCCCTCTGGAAACAACGAAACAAGAATACAATATGAGAGGGGGATCAGTCAGCGACGCGGCACTCAGGCTGTCTGCGCCTTTTGAGTGGTAAATGGCGCAAAATAAAGGATGTAAACCAGGGGCGTATGTTGAATGTTGGGTAGGGGCTGGGGTCCCTGACCTGCGATGCTGAATGTTGGGAAAACGTCGGGGGCCTCAGCAGAGTTTCGTAGCAGGACTCACCGGTCACTGGCCAATCCTTTAACTTTGTGGCTCTATACTCTTCCTCATATTACTATTGTTCTTCATGTACGTGTATCACATCAATATAGCAATATGTAAGTGAACGGATCTGTAATCTAAAACAGTGATAGGAAGAATAGAGAGCTCAAAAATTAAAGAATCGATCAGTAACCGGCGGGTCCTGCGACCAAACTCTACTGGGGCCCCCGACGTTTTCCCAACATTCAGCATCGCGGGTCGGGGACCCCAGCCCCTACCCAACATTCAGCATACGGCCCCAGAGGGAGTATGTCGGCTCAGGGAAACTTAAAGTAGAGAAAGCCGAAATGCGTGGAAACTGGAATGTTGTTGTGCGTTTACATAATCTTCCCCAAAGGGCGCGTTCAAGCTGCGTACACCTTCGTTAACTCTAGCCTCCTTTCAGCTTTGGGAGCGCTCGAAATGAGCAGGTTGAGCAGCTGCTTCTAGCATATCTAACCATTTCATGGACCACTGCGTTTAAAGGCAAGCTCCGCGATAAAATGGGTGTGGAAAGGGGGTGTGCGCTTTCCACTTTTCTCGCACCACCGAAAAAGGTTAGATGTCGTAGAATCCTCGCAGTGATGACGCTGCCGCGACGCGATTCACTTATTGCGGCGCCAGCGTGGCAGCCGACAGCGGAAGGCGAGGCTTGCGAGCCAAGGTGTCAATTGCGGGTCGAGCGAGCTTCTACTGCCTTTGTCTCGCATTTTTAAGCCACGAAAAGGACAGGATATCAACCCTGGTCCACCTGTCTACTACTCTAGTGGATGGAACAGGTGAGCGTGCCTAATCTCGGAGCGTGCTTTTGAAGCTAGGTTACTGTATGACCCACAGAATAAAAACAAACAACGTGGGAAGGACGCGCATCCGTTAGAAAAAAGGGATGGGAAGGATGAGCCGCGCAACCGCGTCTCACTGTCGTCATTGTGTTAAAGTTGTGCAAAAGTAGAAAGTTTATGGTCGAATTCGTTCCAATGCAATTGCAAAGAGACAGCAACGCAGAACTCATGTAACTTATGATCAACCTGGTAAAATGAAGAGAAAAAAACGGAGTGAACCACAAAATAAACAAGATATTGGGTAAGAACGTATAACGGAGACAAATCAAGTGAAAGAGATTAGTGCTTTTCCCTTCCTTCGACGTGTGGTTTGTGAGAGTTGAATTGGGTTCTTAAGAATATCATCAAAATTGAGGGCCATGGGATCATGGTTTTTGTATGCACGGCGTTTTAATCACAAATACATTTGCAGCAGCACGCACGTGTGGGTCCGGAGTCGTCAAATGCACAATCAGACGAACCACGAACTCTAAAAAGAAAGCAGGATGAACTAGTGCAAGACGTGAGTGTTGTTCATCTCAGTGCTATATGCATTCTACTGCAAAAAGTTCTGTCCATATCTGAGATCCTACAAACCAATACTACTTATAATCGTTTAGCCGACGAGTATGTCCATAGCTGGTGCGAAACCGTCAGCTTTGGCAGCCAAGCTGACCAATAAATTCATTCCTGTGCAACAAAAAACGACAAAAACGAAGCCAGCTGGTGAAGGGGAATATCAGGTATGCGTCACGAATGCGGTAGCAGTTATTTCAAGTGTTTTGTCGTTTTTGCTGTTGATTGGCGGGGAAAGTAGTGATGCCCACTGTGAGTCTGGGACAGGCTTCTTGATGTTTTGAAATTGCCTACTTCTGATAGTGCCTCCAATATTTTCTTACAACTTTTTTTTCAGCTAATAAAAAATGAAGTGCTAGTCTCACCCTACGGCAACCAGTATGAAGTATTGGAATTTCTAGGCAAAGGCACTTTTGGGCAGGTAGTTATATTTGAATTAAATTTATTCAAGGCTCATAATTCTGAGAATTCTTAATCATTATTAATTTGTTTTCTTCATATAGTAATACAAACGAACTGTACATTTCCAGGTTGTAAAAGCATGGAAAAAAGGTACCAGCGAGATAGTGGCAATCAAGATTCTTAAGAAACATCCCAGTTACGCGAGACAGGGACAGATCGAGGTTTGTTGAAAGAGATCAAGTCAAGAATGTGCTTTACGTTAAGTTTGAATGAGTGTCGAGTGGGTTAGGCTCACATGCATAATTACAGTCACGGAAAAGACAAGTCGAAATTTGGGAAGCATTCAAAAAATGGAGACTCAAATTTTGCGTTACCGGCTGTATGCCTGTGAGGGAGAGGTCTCAAAAGTAGTCGCTATAATGTAGCTCTTACATTTCCAGGAAATACTGCAGTGTTTTCCAAAAGCATAAAAGTACCCCTAAAAACTGCTGTCCTAAGTTAGGCAGATGTCAGAGTTTGCGACTAGAGAAGAAACGCGATCGATTGTTTTGGCAGACTGAGGATGATGGTTGAAGTCTCCCCTCTTATTGGGGAAATAGAGGTTCCGCTAGAGGAATCTAGTGTGTAATACTGTCGTTGAGTAAGTTCAATCTTTTTGACAAATTTCGTTTTTCTCGTTTCCTCTCTAGTCGCGAATTCTGACACCCTATACCCTAAAGTGAAGGATCATGGCTTGCTACCTACTTTGTCGAATTAAGAAACTGAATTCTTTTCTATTTCAGGAAGCAAGTGGTTACATATCCTCCCCTTCAAAAAGCGAGAAAGTGTCGGATGCAGGCCACATACCATAACTGACGTCGGCCGCCAAAAAGCGGCGTTGCCAAATGCCACTTTTTCGCGCCGTCATCAGTTTTGGTGTATGGTCTGCACCCGACACTTTCACGTAGTTTGAAGGGAAGAGTACATTAAACAAAAAAAGTGAAAATGTTCCCTTTTCGAAACTATAAAGGCGCCGTGAGCAGATGAAGTTTATTAGTGAAATTTCTTCTCCCTGTCAACTCTTTTGAGTGTGTGCATGCTTAGTTAGACCACTTGCCTATCAGTAAGCCTGGACCAGTCCAACTTTCTACAGAGGAAGAGCACAAATGGTACCGCGACTTATAGGATTTGGATCTGAACTGCGTGCGGGCTGTTTAGCAGAGGGAGCGCTAGCGTTGAAGTCGGCAGCACCGATGAAAGTTCCATCAGTGCGGAAATCTACTGGCAAGGGAAAGAGGCCATTTTCCTGGGCTCTGGGCCGTTTCTCATGGCTTTTTCTTCAATTTTATTCCATTCAACAGCATACGAGGTTGATAAAGGCCTAGTCGGCTAACGTGGAATAAAATATTATCATTACTATGCCGAGGTTAATCGAGAGTCGAACGTGGCGGCTTTTTTTTTCATTTTGGCACCACTCGCTACCTCTACCTCAATCCTAACGGGCTGCCTTCTAGTCGTGAACTCCGTCCTCTAGAGCGCCTCTAGTGTTCGCCAAAGCTTCGCCGATTTGAAGATCTGGAGAGAGGTCGAGACGGAATAGTAACTGTATCCGGATCTCTGCGACTTTTACTCTTGTTTCTTTGACAGTTATGTCAACTTTCCTGAGCCATCTGAAGCGAGATTTCCCTTCTGAAGTGCGATACGCAGACGAAGAATCACACAGCATTCGTTCTTGATAAGATGAGATGGAAGCATTTCCTGCATGTATGAAGGGATTTGACTGAGCAACTCTTTCTCATCAGAACTTTTCGCCTCATTCTCGGAAACGCCATGCGACAACTGAAATGAGGAGGCTTCGAGAGAGAAAATCGATGGTCAGCAATGCAAAATCCCTGCGTCGCCGACGACATCGTGCCCATAACACCGAAGATCGAGCAAGCAGAGCGAATGCTTCTGATTCGGCTGTTCGGGTGAAAGATTGTTCTGTAGCTGAACCTGTTGACAATGGCCTTTCTAAGCAAGCGGATTAATCCGTGATGTCTAATTCGTGCCCAATGGATGGACGACCTGGCTCCAGAGCTGAGCAAGAGATGAGCGGTATGTGTATAAAAAATTGGTGAAGTACACAGGTGTGCAAAATTTAAGGACAGACGTAAATTTCCCGTGAACTGTACTGCTGAGCAGCATAGTTCGTTGGAAACCATCCACACATAGAATGAACTGTTCAAGTACAGTCAAAAGGCAAATGACAGAAACCGTTGTAAGGTCGCAAATGACAGAAACCGTTGTAAGGTCCGCAGAGCTCTTAATAAGCTGTGTCAATTTATCTGTTTCGTCCTTAAATTTTGCACACCAGTGTGATAAAGAAGTCGGATCGTGCTCTCCTCTTGAACGCTAACGCACTCTCTCCCTGCTGAATGGCCAGAGGCTCAGACGCGAAAGGTGGGCGTGCCGCGGCGATAGTGGGCGGGAACGGCCATACTAGACCGCTGGGGCACATGCTTCGCCTTTTGGGAGTCTCCTCTCTTTCACTAGGTAGGTTTCCCTTTCTTTACCCTCCGACCTAGTTGTAGGATCCCCCTTATATCCTTGAGTACTTCACCTGTTTATTGTGATGACATCTTGAACGTGCTCGTGTTGTTTCCAAGGTCAGTGTTTGGCATTGTTTCGAAGGCGGGGGTCGCTTGGAAAATGCGCTGTTTGGAATGTTTCTCTTTGTTGAACTCATCGGTTGCATAGCATTGACATGATGCCAGCAGTCAATCCGTTCAAGTTTCTCTGCCATGTTCACTGGTCCAAAACAGGAAGCAACGTGAGAAATGGGTCCCATTCCGCGGGTTTCAGCTTGTTTTCCTTAGTGATTTCTTCATCAGAACACATCTGTCAGTTCAATATTCACTCACTATCGGCAACCGATTTTTGTTAGAGAGATCAATTTTAATGATCTTTAATTTTCCCTAGAAAGTTTATCTGTGAAAGATCACTCGTTTTTCGCGTGGTCATGGTAGATTAGATGTTTTCAAATGAGCAAAATTGAAGAAATTATTAACCATTATGTAACTAGCCAAAATCTTGAGCATTATGGCTACTTGACGCTTTCTTTTTGCTACGAGCTGGTTTCAAATACGACAGTGATTCATTCTTTTGTGATAACCTGAACCGGAAGTGTCATTAGCTATGGTAGGGTTAGATCAACCGGAAATGATGCAACGGAGAGACATGGTGGCTGTATCATATTAAGACATATGAGAGCCATTTTTTCTGAAGAATTACAAGGAAAATTCTCTGATGTTCTCAGATTGCAATTTAGTGTTTATTTCGGAATATACGTTAAAATTTGACAATTTTCTGTGGGGAGTCTGATAGACACATACTATGAACGAATATTTGAACATTACTCTAGGTGACTGTGTCACTACCAAACGCAGTGCATTATTGTCGCCTAATTCCCTCCACAAAGTTTTTTTTTCTTCAGGTATCGATACTCTCGCGTCTGAGCAACGAAAACGCAGAGGAGTTCAATTTTGTGCGAGCCTTCGAATGCTTCCAGCACAAACATCATACCTGTCTTGTTTTCGAAATGCTCGAGCAGAACCTCTATGACTTTCTCAAGCAGAACAAATTCACTCCTCTCCCCCTTAATAGTATTCGTCCGATTGTACAGCAGGTAACTTGCCACTACTTGACGACCTTCCTTCACTTCATTGAAATACATTTTTCTTTTTAGGTTCTCACAGCCTTGCTCAAGTTGAAGTCCCTTGGCTTGATTCATGCCGATCTCAAGCCTGAAAATATTATGCTGGTCGATCCCACGAACCAGCCTTTCCGAGTAAAGGTGGGTCAACTCGGAGAATATTTTTTAAATTTACGATTCCGTATAGAAATATGCGTGGAGATGGTGTAATCAAGTGAAGCCACATACCATGTGCGATGACGTTATATCTCGACTAAAATTCCGCCAAAACCGGTCAAGCCATATGCAGATTGTCTCGCAGAATCCACTGTTATTTTCCGGTTTTCTGCAAAAGATAACAGTAATTCTAGAACCGAAGTTGTTAGCGCAGGATCTTCCCAATGGTCTACGGTTATGAAAGTTCACTTTGTGTAGCTGTGCTAATGGTGGGATGAGGTGCCATATCAATTTCTGAGGTGGATGTCAGACTTGGCAATAGTGCAATCTCTGAGTGGGACCCGGTAATTCCAATCTCATAGAACGATTCATTTGACAGGATTTGGAAACAAGAGTACACTCACCTTATGGGGTTGTCCATCATTCATTTCTGCTTCTTAGTAACTTCAATCGGCGTTAGTCGATTCTGGTTTGACACCTTCTACCTACTGCAGAAATACCATTCGGTGAAGCGGATCCAGATCATGTCCTACCCATCTCTTACAAACAGCTCCAGGAACCAGTCATTTTGTAGACAGAAAAAACGGGTAGACGGTTACGGGCGCGTGCATAGTCGGACGTCCGACAGCAACGATCGTAACTGTCGCACAGCATTGGACGCGTATCGATTGCCAGGTTTGCCTGAGTATTCGATGATCAATAGGCATCTAATGCAGTACGACACTTACGATCGTTGCAGTCGGACGACCGACTATGCATGTGCCCTATGATCATTCCCTTTGCCTCTCATTCAACTACAATTCTGACTTATGTGGACCGTCCAAGGAATTGGGCTGATGCCTTTGCCTTCTGGGCTTGCGGGCTAGCTGATGCTGATGTCAGTATTTTCTTTTCGGACTGTACAACACATGAAAAACCCTAGAGGTAGTAGGCTTGGTTGGTGAAGATTGATCACAGACTTTGTACGCGTGGTAATTGACGTCACCTGCCCTTACATTACCTCTGTCTTGTATATGACCGCACACAATTATTACTTATTTCTTTTGTTCCAGGTAATCGATTTTGGATCAGCTAGTCACCGGAGTAAGGCTGTCACAAACACTTATCTTCAGAGTAGGTATTACAGGTGAGTACTTTAATTGGTGAAGTGCAAGCTTATTTTTTAGTGATGTAATGTCCCATGGATTACATTTTTCCTCAAAATTAACGCCGCTTTTCTCTCTGTAAGTACTAGCTTCGGTGCAGTGATATGCAAGCCAAAACTAGGCAATAATTATAAGAAATATCGTCACATAATCATTTTGTGTTCAGAGCACCAGAGATCATCCTTGGTCTTCCTTTCCGGGAAGCTATAGATATGTGGTCGCTGGGATGTGTTATAGCGGAGCTTTTCCTTGGATGGCCCCTATATCCAGGGAGTAGTGAATATGATCAGATCAGGTACGTGGATGAAGCATTGTTTTGAGTTGTATAATAATTATCTGCCCTGTCGCAGCTTCGAGCTGTCACTTCGTTTACATGCATTCTTTATTCTGAAATGGCACGGAAAAGTGACTGATTAATCAGTTACATCCTTTGTTTTCGTTCATTATTGATGACATTAGACGAACTCATAAGGGCTGCTAACTGATCAGATGAGGAAACCAAAGCATCGCAGTCAAATTCGTTTTACAGCGGGCCATCGTACTTAGCGCTTCTTCGCGTGTTTTTAGCTTTACACTGATCAATTCCACTATTTGCAAATGCGTTGATAAATAAAAATGCGAATCCCGTTTCATGGATACAAAAGTGTAAACGCGCAATTTTGGAAATTAATTATTGTCAATTAAATCAGATTTTCTCCTCCGCGTGCTCATGCGCTTCAGGAAATGGCGCACGTGGTAAATGTGAACTGTGAAGATCAAATGTGCCAAATTTATTGTGACGATATAGAACCTCAAATTATTTGTTGCAGGTTCATTGTTCAAACACAAGGTCTGCCTCCAACAGAAATGCTCGAAAAGGCGGCGAAATTGCATAGGTTTTTCAAGGAAATGAAGGTATCAATCTTAGTTTTGAAGGATCGTCTTTTTTTTAATATACGAGGAGAGGGTACTTTGTGAAAAGTGGGGGTTTTCGCTGGTAGTGCTGCGCATCATAATTGCTATTCATTCCACAAAAAAAATGAATTGTTCATGGGCATCTGAGTCATCATGATTTGTGCATGAATAAGTCCCTTCCGCTCTCGTCTTTTTCGTAATTGACGCGGCTGCTTTTCGTCTACATGATTAAATCTCGCTCAACAGTGACGGTGACCGCGACGGAAAACGGCTAAGCCTTTGAGAGATTTTGGCGCGACGTCCGCATGCCTTGAAAATTTGAACCCGCTGGAATCTTTGTATCTACCTGGTTGGCAGATTAAACGCTCCGCTGATAACTGTCTAGCCGCAGAAAAGCTCAGCACAACCTGAGCATGGAATCAGTGATCAACAATATCACAATCTGTTGGAAATCCCCCCATTTTCCTTTGAATTTGGCGATTTCCTCATATTCCTGGCTTTTTTTTTTCTGCAAAGGTTTTGTCAACTTCTGTGGTGACTCGACGATCCAGGTTATGTGTCTGAATTGGTCTCTCCGTTTAAAGCTCGCCTTTCTCTCGGCCGCCCTTGCACCGTAGAGTTGCGACGCATTCGCTGTCCTGCTAGAAGACGAAGTCACTACCGTGCAGGTGTCATACATGTACCCTCGTCTTCGAAAAGCAGAAAGTGTCGGGTTCAGAGCATATACCACAACTGATGACGGCCGCGAAAAGGGGCATTGTCAACTGCCACGTTTTCGCGGCCGTCGTCAGTTGTGGTATATTCTGCACCCGACACTTTCTGGCTTTTTGAAGGCGAGGATAGATACACAACACCGTTTAGATTCTACATGTTGTCCGCATTCCCCGCTTCTCGAACTCTGGTCTGTTGGTCCCACTTCTACGAATGACCCACGGCGAGCCTCGCTCAATGGATGGGAGTTGATTCTTTGAATCGAATTATTTCGGTAAGGACGCCACACAGCCTAATGCCATCGCCAAACATGCTGTATTTACTCTCGCCGCTCCAGATGACGTTGGAGCTTTGTGGAGATCGCTGATTCGGGAGCGCGCTGACCCATTTTACTCCCTATCACTTCGCTGTTGGACATCTTCACAGGATCCGAGAAGTGGCGAATACGGACTTAGATATTTCTAGAAGGTGTTGGGTATTCTAACGTATTCACCTGCACGGTAGTAACTTCGATTCCGATAATGAAGGGGCATTGCGGCTTTGCTGTGCGTGCTTTCGATGAAGAGGATGTGCAGGCGCTTGACCTGACTGTAATTGAGACACTTGGAGGAAGGTGAGGAAGTCTTTCGTAGAAAAAAAAGAGCCACAAAGAGAAACTCCTCGAATTTGAAGAAAAGTGAAGGAAGTTGCCCTAGTAGACTGTGGTTCGCTCACCGATTCCATGCTAAGGCACTTTTTAGTTTCAGCAGCTCTAGAATATTGTGAACTAACCTAAATTCTGAGAGTTAAGAGTCAGATCCTTGATATTGGTTACCATCAGCCGACTGTTCTGTTGAATTGGATTGTAAGCGTTTTAGAGTAATCTGAAATTTACTCGGAATTCGGCCATATTTGGGAATCTCTAGTGGAATATTTTTTCGTTATTCTCCCTTTCCCCATTTTACTCCTTGGAAAATGTTGTTGATAAGTCTCTATCTCCATCATCACTTTCACTCAGTACGCTACCACGCAAACACTGTTTTCCGGTGATACAGGGCGCTGCGGAAAATTATCGGACTCAGCTCGGTCCATCCTTTCCATTAGACCTCCCCCCTCCAATCTCTGCCGATGTTCTCCAGACCCTTGGGCCATCTAGAAAGCGAAATGTGAGGTTTTGTTCCTAGCTCAGCCTACTACGGTCCATGCTCGCCTAAGATCAGTACTTAACCTAAATAATCGAATTTGTGACATACTGTTCATTATTTATGGGATGACCTAAGACATCTGAGTTCAGTTTCCGAAGCCATGCTATAAAAATCATTGTGAAGGACCACTTCTACTTGCGATTCCTCTCTCTAGGTTCAATGTTGCAGGCTGATATGTCGGGTCCAGTCCAACCAACTTATTACCGAATGAAGACGGTAGAAGAGTACGAGGCCTCAGGTGTTCATGTCAAGTCCAAGGAAACGCGAAAGTACATCTTCACATTCCTAGATGACATTAGTCGGGTGAGTGTTTATATCAAACTAGCAATTCTTAACTTTAATAGATTTTGTCTAATAAGCTCCACTGTTTTTGATTATTTTTGAATAATTAGATAACGAAATAACCGTTATTTTCTCTCTACTGCACTATTTCAAATACTTCTTTATTTTACACTTTTTTGCTTCATTTATCATTTATCTTTTGTTTATTCGTGACAGATAGAGATTGGCTAATTTCTCTAGGATGTCACTCGTCCGATTAGGCTCTGCATTTTAGCGCCCATCACTGCGCTCCTCATAACGATGCTTCCGGCTACCTATCTTCAATTGGCATGAAAATGTGGTGTAAATTATCAAGTTTGAATTTCTACCTGTCTATCTTCAAATGCCAGATTCTGAAGATTGGTAGCTGCTATTATCATCATGCGGAGCACTGTAATGGATATCATAAGTAGAACGCAATCGCAAAGTATAAGCTCTGGTTGTACATTTTATGTGTTGCCGGATTTTGTTAGATTTTTCCTAGAATGCCATGGTTCTCAGAGAGGGTTAAGTGGAAATTATCCGCCGTTTTGATTCCACACATAAGCTTTATTAACAAAATCGAACAATAACAGCAACGAATACTTGATCGACAAACGTTCTCGAGTATCTCTGAAGTTAAGTCGCATGCGCAGCGCATCATGAAAGGGTCCAGTCAACCTGGAGAAGCTTTAACACAATTAACACACATCCAACTAAGGGAACCAGACCCTGCATTTGTGACATCCACCTAAAATGATTGCTTGAGAGAGATGATGGCGTCTTGTCTCCTTACATTTTATGGATTGTCTAACAAGGGAGGTTATGGTCCAATCCTAATTTTGAAAGAACAGCGACAGTCGACTGGCCGAAAACTTCGTCCGGGAGCTACATTTCCGTATAAAACCATACGGCACACTCCCCAAATTGGTGTTTTAAGGCTAGCGAGAAAACAACATTTCAATAAACAAATAGGAGAGAATCATTATCAAATTTTAACAATTGCTGAAGGTTGCGATCAGAAAGTGGCTAAAAACAAACAAAAATTGAACACGATATAGCACATAAATCTATTTTTGAAGGATTTCAATTTTCTGCATACCGAGTACAGAGGCACCAAATATGTGTTGGATGAGTTGATCTCGCTATATTCAGGTGTGTTACGGTTTCGAATCTGACCCTATCGAGCAGATCTGTGATCGGCTAGATCGTCAAGAATTCGTCGAGATCTTGAAAAAGATGTTGGTACTCAATCAGGACTTCCGCTTGACGCCTTTGGAAGGTCTTGAGCACAAATTTGTTACAATGAGCCATCTCCACGCATATGCCAATACCAACTAGTGAGTTACGCACAAGAGTTGTAATATATCCTCCCGCTCTGTTTGTTTTGACTTAGCAGGAATTTTCCTGGGAACCTCGGGAACGTAAAACTGCTTGAATTGTTTCAGTTTCCGAACTGGCATGAAAAGGATGGAGGTATGTGTACGGCGTCCAACAACCGTCGTAAACTCTTCCGCTCAACTTTTCCGTGGTGGAGCTTCAGCGACCCCTATTGCTCAAAGTGAGTTTTTATCGAGTCCATTTCTAGAGAATCAACTAATCAACAGCTGTATGCAGCAGAATGAAAGTGATTCAGTACACCTTTCGTTCCCATTTTTGTGATTTCTTAGAAATGTTGTTTACAATAATCGTGTTTACAGCTCTACCTGCGACGCTCCCAGCTGCTCAACAACTAGCACCAGCAGCTCAAACTGATCCGTTGAGCCATGTCCTGCATCAGTACCAAACTGTTGCTGCTGCTACGAATCCTTCGGCAGCAGCTGCTACTCAATATTTTTATCAACCCCTTGCGACTTTGTTACCATATGGTGAGTTTTTGTAATGATCTCTTTTCTCGGAAGTTATGTTGCCTGCAAAGTACTGCGCTGGTTCCTAAGCAAAATACAGTCTAAGCAAACGTGTAACAAGCAGCAGACACATCTTATATTTCCTAGAACGCTTTTTTGCAAGGTACGACACTGTTTTGTTGACATTGTAGAGTAGAGGGACTAATTATACTAGAACTCCTAAACTGAGCGTTTAAATTTTCTTGTAATTCAGAAGGATTGCTAGTGATTTTCGAAGTTAAGGCAACAGTCTCAGCAGAATTTTACCTTTGACGCTAATGCTGTGGAACGATGTGCTAGCTTTCGCCAAGAACATAAAAAGTGTGGCTGAACAAAAAACTAACCTTGGAAAGCTGCTAGAAAGCGACTTAAGCGATTTCGAAGTGAGCGTTACCAAATATCCAACGGATATGTTTGGGAGCGCCCTTTTCGAAGGGGCTCAAAACGCTTCCTAGCGGCTTTCCAAGGTTAGATTTTGTTCAGTGACATTTCTTATGTTCTTGGCTAATCCAGCACATCGTTCCACCGCATTAGTGTCAAAGGTAAAAATCCTACTGAGACTGTTGCTTTGACGAGGTCATTGTAAATGGATGATATGATGAAAGTATAGGTAATAAATGAAAGATAAGGAACTTAAATGAGCAAAGAAGCAGGAAGAAACACAGAAGTACGAATATACATCATCAACCATGCATAATCTGTTTTTGAAATCTTTCACTAATGCACATTTTCTGCTTTTTCAGTTTGTAATTCTATCTTATTCCCTTTATGTATTATTCATTAAGGTCTTTCTGGAGGGTCGGCTCCCTATGCTGCCGGCTCTCGTCAACCACAATATGTGTCATTTGCGCCCGCAACACAGTCGCTGGTGCCGCAATTTGTTCCCGTTTCAATTATGGATCCGACAGTTTTAGCTGCACAAGCACAGGTACAGGTATGCGCCTTATGTCCGATAAGGGGACATGAGTCTTATGTAGTAGATGGATCTTACAAGTTTTCTCCGTTAGCCAGGGGCCGGGTGCAGCAAGCCCTACGAGGAGATGGGTCCCCGAAACTCTGCATCTCTGAACTCTTCCCATATTTTCAAGCGCAAGAGTTGCGTCATCGACCAGAGTGAGACGCAGAAACCTGGGGATCCATCCCCTTAACCCGGAGTTGCTGTATCCGACCCCAAAATGAAAAAGTTCACCCACAAACCTCTTTGCATACCTCCTAAATCTCGCGATATGCGATGAAAATATACTAGTAGATTTGATGTGGTGTAGATAACTCTCGTTTTCAGTGGCAGGGAGCTGCAGCGGGCGGATCGCAACTTATTTGGCCTGCTCCGACAATTTTCCCTTCAACAACTGAACTTTTCATGCCCTCGCTCCAGGCTATGGCTGGTCAGCGAACCGCCACTCACTTTAGTCAGGTAGTTGTTAGTGAATTTGATGTATTCAGATCTTTTCTGGATCATACAATGATTTCAGGTATTTGCTCATCAGCCACCACAAAAGGGTTTTAGTTTACCTTCCACGAGTGGTTTATCGCAGCCACAGTTGGCCTCAGCGCAAATGGCTACCACATTTGTTGTAAGCGTGAACCCATTCGAAGTTTCTTGTATTACAAAAGCGTGCTCTCAGCACAATTCAATCTCTAGGAGTAGCTGACGTTTTTGGTTCAGGACGATTCCACTTGGCCACAGCCGAATATAGCTAGTTTGAGTGTTCATATGAACGCGATGCACCGGCCTCCAGCTCGTAATGAGCAGGTTAAATGGTAGGAGTTTTCCTATTCCTATACAACTTTCCGTCTTGCAGTTTATTTGTCATCCTATCAATTTATCTTATGTTTTTATATTCATACCCCAAACATATGCGGCAGCATTCACAATGTGCGTTTAGTGGTGTATCAGAAGCCACTATTGCGCGGCGAACTGCGGCTAAAGCCAAAGGAATTGTGCCATCTCCTGCGGTTTCTGTAATCACAATCAGTTCTAGCGAGGAGGATGAACTAAATGGGAACAGGTTAGCTCACTAATTGTATCATCAGCATAAAATATTTGGTTGTTATATTAATAATTCGGTTTTCTCAAGTTCTCCTTTACAATCCCATATTTTCACATTAATTCGCTACCTTTTGACAGGTATTTATCTTTTCTACGAGAGTTTTCGTTTCTTTTTCATATTACTTGCGAAGAGGTTAAATTTTAATCTAGCGAATTGGAAAATCCAATCAACGGAAATTAGCCGAACTGGCATCCAAGTCAAGCAGTATTTCCTCCGGAGAGAAATCAGTCATTGGTGTACCATGCATACTTTATTTCGAAAAACGAGAAGAGCGTCGTGTGCAGACAACATACCACAAGTGACGACGGGAAGGAAATAAGCCACTTTTTTGTTGGCCCTCGTTACTTGTGGTGTGTGGTGTGCACTAGACGCTCTTCTCGTTTTCCGAAAGAAAGTACTTAATCACGAGCTCTACCTATAACTTTGCTAGTGGATTGTCCTACGTTGTTTCTCAAGTGCTCCCACAAGAACTCAGTTTCTGCTCGCGACATTGTCAAATTTAGACCCCAACGTTTTACCGCCGAAGCATTCAAAAGTTTAGAAGTGGAGGTACGTCACCGTCTGATTTCGTCATCTTCCTCATGAAAAATATGTTTTGAATTGTTGTCGACATTGTCGCCGGCTATATAAAGATTAACTTGACACCAGTATCGTTATCGTTATGGATGAAGAAGCGAGAGCACGCAAATGGAGCAGAAGCTTTGATATACATGTAAAGTGATGTCTCAATCGGGGTGAGGCCTAAACATGGTAACGAGATTGCCCTTTGAGACGCAGTAACGCGATAAAGGGGAAGGCTCTTGAATGTAATCAGTCTCGTCGTTACCTTCATACAATGATGGATTCGTCAACGGTCTGATGGCTTCGTAATCGTTATTGAGTTAACGACTCTATTTCATCCCAAACGAACAGCATTTCCAGTGCCACATATTTGATATCCTGAAGTTGAAAAAAGCGGCGCGGCTGGATGGTGACTCTGTAGGAATGTTGAAATGCGACG
>KZ345240.1:134675-146624 GCA_002352805.1 Teladorsagia circumcincta
TTAGAGGGTGTGGACAGACACGCAATCGGCAGCGGAAGATTGGACCTGGGAGGGCTGGCATGGCTCAATCTTGGCGGGTGCGACTGTCTCCGCCCACCGCCTATCGAGTCACTCGTCACAGGTCTATACGCGGCGAGAGATTAGATAGCAGAGAGGGAGTTATATTGAAGAGGGCACAGCGATGGGACTCGCATCTATGCCGAGATCAAGGGAAAAGGAAAGGGTCCGATTTCATGGGTTCTGGGGGGCTTTTCTCATGGTTTTTCCTTCTTTCTGGTACTACTCACCTTCCCAATCTTAATTTGGAATGGATTGCTTTTCATCGTAAATCCTGCCTTTAATTTACCGAGTCCAAGTAGTCCGTCAACCCCGTCTCCACCCCTCACCCCGTCAGCTACGTTAGCACCAACAAATCTTAGCAGGGCTGACTATTTGCCAATCTCGCATCTATTTACTTTAGCCAATGCACGAAAAATGGGCTGTCCGGGAAACTGAGACGATCACCATTCTGACTCACTGAAGTAATTTGCCTATTCAATCTTTTGACTCTCAGTGGTACTTATATGTATTACACAACGTTTTGTACACGTACCAAATAGGGTCGAAGGGGGGAAAGCACGCCGATACAGAATGTTGTTGTGAAACCATGAACTATCTAACCGAGAAAACGTTTCAACTTTCCATAAAACAGAATAAAGACCTATGTAATCGATAGAGCCTAAAATACCGGTTACAAATGTGAAAAAAAACGAAAGTGCCACAAGAAATTGCCCAGAAAATTGTGAACGACCAAGGTTGGCTGTTAATGCAGCGCTAGTACAATGGTATTTGATAAAAGCCTATTTTCAAGGGATTCTGATGGCCCTGACGTAGATGACACCTATTCTTGCCGCTGGCGTGAAGTGGCACCATTCTGAAGGCGCCAACCTAGAATCCAAAATTTTGTCATCACGGGAAATCGAACTTGGGACCACTTCGATCGCTGACAACTTCCTTTGCAGGTTCACGTAGCAGTTTTATTCTTCAAATTGGTCCATCAGGAGGTGGTTCACTAGGACAGAACGCGACTTTTCCGCTTTTGCTCGCGAAACTCCTGAGCAGTGGTGAGCATGGGGTCCGTTCCGCGCGCAATCAGCGTAAAAGTCGCTTTCTGTTCTAGTAAACCACACCCTGTCCAGAGGCGGAATTCAATCTAGCCCCAGGTGGATTCGTCCCTCAATTCTAATTCAATCCTTCTCAATTTTGGGGAGAGTCCGCTGCGGGACCTACCTGCAATCGTTCCTTTAAATGACTGACGCCGGTACCAGCGCTACACATTAAAAAGAGCGATTGCAGGCGGGTCCCGTAGCGGACTCCGAAATTGGGAAGTATAGAATCAGACTTGTAGGACGGACGAATCCATCTGGGGCAAGGATTGAATACTGCCCCAGGAGGTGGCTCACTAGGACAGAACGCGACCTTTCCGCTTTCGCGCGCGAAACTCGTGAGCACTGGTGGACTTGGGGTCCCGCAGCGAAAAATGTTCCGCGCGCGATAAGCGGAAAAATCGCTTTCTGTCCTAGTGAACCACACCTTGCCCATCACACCAGTCTCCATCGATTTACTTAGGTCTCAATTCAAAGTTACATGGGAAGTTGAAGCATTTCCATGGTAAGCACGCTTTCTAATCAAGTGAATATCACTCTCAACATGTCTAGCATCCCTCGATTGGTAACTGAACTACATTTAGATATTAATAGTTAGTTGTCCGAGTAAATATCAACGAAAGAACGGAGGTCTGGAACAGTACCCAGGGCACTCAATTAGTATTCGGCTAGATTTGTGTGCATATCAAAACCAATTTTGGTAAACATAGAAGAAACCCTGGGCCCCTATCCTCTTCCCCCAGGCCAAGAGGAGAAAAGATCCCTCCGGATTTTCCGCTTCGAACGATATAGTTTCCTTAGTTTCAGCACATGATTGCTTTCACACACACAAACATTACAAGCAGGCCATTTCTCAGGGCAATTTTGGTTGGGAGAACCAAGAAAATCTGAGGAGACTTTTCCCTCCCCTCCGATCTCCCACTTGTGGATATATCGTACAACTTTACAACTGACGCCAGCTTTTCAATGTTGTCAGCAAAACGCGATTCAAGGCAACCGCGGCTGTACCTACATTTGCGCGCGGTTGCGTCGCGTATCGATTCGTCGACGACGGGAGTTTGTCTCCCAGCTAATTACATGGCCTACTATCAACGCCACTAGACTGAACTGCTGTCACTACACTGTATTTCAGGCGTGTTTCTATGTTTGTCCGTTTTTAGATACCTGTGATACTGCTGACAATGTTGTCGGACACTTCTTGTGTGGTTGTCAAGCATGATGCATGAGCACTTTTCACTAGACATTAGTGCGGAACACTTCGCACAGGACACGCAATGGAGAGTGCGTTGTGTTCCGTATCATATGTTCAGATGGCTGCCTGGTAGAAATTTGCCATGCGCAGTGAAAGTTGAAGTCTTTTTTGTAATGTTTTCCCAGTGGGATTGTATTGTTGCTCTTATTGTGGTGAACGGTCATTGAATGTTGTGAGATATATTTAACCTCTCATAGCTTGAAAGTTTCACATCCAGGTATTCAGTGGATCATTAGGTTCAGTATACAGCCAGTAAGAAGCTCAGACGTGCAGTTTGGCCTAATATTTATTTACTGGTCGTTGTAAATGTAAGTCTGGTGTCAGAGTTCGCGATCCGTCGCAGGTTTCGCGCGAATTGCAAAAACCGCAAGTGCCTCATTTTTCCATTTAAAACTTCGAATGTGAAACAAGCAGAATCATGAACAGACGTCATTCAGCTTTCACAATCGAGCAGAAATGGCGGCGGGATTGGAGAGCACCTTCGTTATTGATCGGGCACTTGTGATTTCTGTGATCCGTCGCGCGAATCGCGCGAAGCCTGCGACGGGTCGCGGACTCTAACACAGCCTAAGGCCACGTTCATACATCGCGGTTTATGCGCTTGGCGCTAATGCTATAAGGAAAATATAGGTACCGTCTTGAAAAAAACGACGACAATACGATATGCGATTGACGATTTTGCATTAATGCTGAACGGAGTGGGTGCACATTGATCTAATGGACCCCGCCAAATGACCATTGGTCGGTGCGATCAACTATCCTTCAGCCGATACGCATGCATTTCTTTAAACATAACAGCTTTGGCGTCAGACCCGCTAAAACGTCAAATGGCATTAATCGCGATGTATGAACGGTGCCTAACACCACCCTAAATGTAGCAGGGCCGAACTACAATGGTAGAAGGAATCAGTCTACGAAGCAAACGCTTGAAGATGTGTTGGAACAACGAATACATAATTTAGCTGGGCTCCAACTCCCTTTAAGTTCGTGACCTCTTTTACGTCGAGTGATCAGGTGAACTCAGTGTGCGTCACGTGGCTCACGCAGCGCATCACGCTTACTCGCCTTTGTGTGGCCGCGTCGCACCCGTCGTGCACCATTTTTTACCACTTTTACTGACAACATCTCGTAATACGTTACGGTGGCTATACGTTTTTGGATCCAGAAAACATTATACAATCACAAGAATAAAAATACAAACACAAAGAGTGAACTAGGTGTGGGACGAGTGGCACTGCGCCGCTAGCTGAAAAAAACCTCGATTATTTATTTGTTTTATGGAATACTCTAGTTGATCCACATTCAATATGTGAAAAGGGAAATACTGCCATGGGAAGATTGAGCATTACGACAATAGATCACTACATTCCAAACAGTTGTGGGCCTTTTTCTTTCTTATACTCTTCGATATACACTTGATTCCTCCAGCTCTTTTTGTTGTCTTATCACCTTCACCAGGTGGTAGTACTCAATTCCACTTATAATTGTAAACATGTAAATACTTTAATTTGTTCTGCACCGTTCCTCGTTAACATAAACCTTTGTTAAACGATGCGAGACTAAAATATTTGTGGCGAAAGTCTCAAAGCTCATTACAATCGAAAGTGTCGCAAAAGTTATCAAGGGGGGGGGGGGCGCTTTCGGCGGCTAGCGATGTGGCAAACCTTAAAAAGTTGAATAAGTGTTATAGTAAGCTCTGTATGTTCAGGTAATACAACTATATTAACTGACTAGCCTGATGCCACCCACTAGTGTGAAAACGTGTGCCACCACAGTATTACTGATCCGAGGAGCGAAACTATTCTTTAGTACGGTCTCACCTTTAATAGCGCAAAGGTGCTACGATCTCAGTGTGTCGCAAAATATCACATTCATTCACTACTCATTGTGGGTGTAGTTCGCTTCCTGCGCATGCATAGTCGGTCGTCCGATCGTAACGGTCGCACACCATTGGATGTGTATCGATCGTCAAACTTGCCTGAATATGCGACGATCGATACGTATTTAACGCTGTGCGACTATTACAATCGTTATGATCGGACGAGCGACTGTGCATGCGCTCTACGACAGAAAACGGTTTTTCCGCTTTTCGCACGCGAAACTTCGTTGGGGGACTGACTCCATGGGCCGTATTCAATCCTTGCCCGACGTGGATTCGTCCCCCAAGTCTGATTCAATCCTTCGGGGACTCCGCTGCGGGACCCGCCCGCAATCGTTCCTTTAAATGTATAGCGCTGGTACCCGCGTTAGTCACGCGGCTACCAGCGCCATCAAAACAAATCCACCTCGGGCAAGGATTGAATACGGCCCATGTCCACCACTGCTCACGGGTGGACCCGGGGTTCCCGCATTGAAAGAGTTTCGCGCGCTGGAAGCGCAAAAGTCGTTTTCTGTCCTAGCGAATTGCACCCGATCACTGCAGTCATGCAGTGAGTTGAAGTGTCACGAAACCTGTCGTTTTTATGAATTTCAGAGACCAACCTCTGGATTTTCACGCCCTTTGATGTTTTTTCCCACTGTTTTTTTTCAATGAGAGCTGTAGAATTCTGATATTAAGGTTGGCAGGCTCTTCGTGAGCAGCTTTTCGCCTCTATTTCTGGAGGGAGACCAATCAGGAATGAATTCTAAGGCTTTTTCGAATCATTATGTATCCTCTGTGCTTTCTAGTTCCCTGCATACTTGATGTCATTTGCAAACTGCTTGACCCACATTACATCTCACTAAAAGCGAAAAGCTCTGCAGTGTATACAGCAAAAGGATGTGTGATGAGATTTTCAATAGCCGTTAAGGGAGCGCACCCTAGCGCTCTTGCCAGTCCACGACTGGTTGCATTTGGCTGCCCATAAAGGGAGTGTATAGCTCATCAATCCTTTCTTTCAGTCGAGCAGATCGTTGTTTTGCCTAGATGGAAATGTAACCACTTGCGAAGGCCTAGCACCAATGGGCAACACTGTGGCCCTTGTGAATAAGCCTCATCCTGATGGCGGCACAGATGCTAGCTGCAAAGACTCAGACAGACTAGCCACATATATCATTGACCAGAAAATGGCTCGATTCAGAAGGAGTTTAAGGCAACAGTCTCAGCAGAGTCGAAGTGGGCGTGGTGTACAGGAGCACACCTCCTCCTGCCGGCCGTGGAGATTCGTTCACGATCAAGATTTGCATCGTGAATCGACTTTTGCGATTGTTTCGGGTCCACAGGGATTATTTGAAGTCGATTTACGATGCAAATGGTCATCGTGAACCAGTCGCCACGGCTGGCAAGAGGAGGTGCGCTCTTGTATGCCACGCCCAATTCGACCCTGCTGAGACTGTTGCTTTAATGCTGCAAGCTGCAAAACATTACATGGGGCCTACATGTACCCTTTTTCTGATAACTCCGATCACGAAATTTCATCCAGCTGTTTGCTTTCTATTATTTCTATTCTGTAGAACCCCAAACAGAGATGCCCAACGGTTTCAAATCCGGACTGTTCGCAGGCCGCAATTTCTTGACAAAGAGAACCGATTCTGCTCCCGAAGAAGTAGGTCGCGGTTGGGCTCCGTGAGCCGGAGCTCAATATCGTTGAATGTCTGAGTTTAGAAAATCTAGTTTCTCAAGCAACACGGCTTCCTGGAATCTCTTCTCGATAGACCATCGTATTGAGTGTCGCTGGTTTATTAATAAAAATCGTCTGAACTCTACCCGAAGCACTGATACAGCGTCAATCCATCACATCTTCGAGAGACTGACCTCTTGGGGCATCTTTCCGCATATGAGTGTTCTGGAGAACTGGACTTAAAAGTTGACGCCAATCCAATGAGTTTTTATCCTCAGCAACGGATAACTTTTTCTCGTCAGACAAGAGGTTGTCCTCTGTCTGTCGCCTCTGGAAAACGTCACGTAATTTCTTATACCTTTTTTAAAATCTTGCATCGTTCAATCGGAATGAACAGCACATTCAATTGAAGATCACTTCGAGTCTCAAGCTTTTTTCCTACCATAGCTCGAGCATTATTTGAAGATGTTTTGAGCAGTTCTGCTTCTTTTTGAAACTCCAGTCATCCATTCAGTCAATCCTTCTTAATGATTCCGTGCATTCACAGGGTGTTGATCGTCCGTTTTGTTCGTGCTCTTCCTCTTTTCATTGCTCTACAGTCTTCTGGACGATTCTCAGAAATACGAGCCTCGAAGAACGCTTTAAGCAGCACTTAGAAGTATTCGGCCAAATGCTTCTTCAGCCGTAACTTTTTCTACTAGATTAAATTTGTTCGTATTTCAATGTGCTTCAAATACAAGCCACAAAAAACATATTCATGTTGAGTGGGAGAAAGAGTACCGAACAGGATCAACCATTAACCGGCCCCGTCTCACACTTTCGAACGAAGTGTGAACTGAGGCCGTACAAAGAAGGATGTATTTAACGGGTTTTTGGATTTGTGTAGTAAAGTTTCAGGAAAGTTGAGTATCTACTCCCCCCCCCCGCCCCTCCGCTCGACTCTCGTTTTGGAGGGTAAAAGTGTGCGGAGTTGGATGTCTGATTTCCTCAGAATCGAATAATCAAATACTATAGAAACAGCAATGATGGTGAGGGCGGTGTACGGGGTAGAGGCGAGGAGTGTCGATCGTGGGAGCCTTATAAAACTGGTGGTGGTGATGAAGGGTCGCATCGAGACCACTCAAAAAGTGGGTGGGGAGGTGAAAATTTCCGCTTACGATGGGGACTTTCCACCCTGGTATGGAATGGAAAACTGTTTTACTGGAAAACTGCTGAAAAAATTTCTGATATGACTATATTCCAATTGATTTGAATTTATTGTAAAGAAATACAATCCAGCACAGCAATCGACCACCAGAACTGTTACATCGTGTGGTCAACTATGTCGATACAACTATCCGTCGCCGTCGCGACCACTCCTCCAAAGTGTGGGAAAAGTAATGGATTGTCGCTAACGTTAACAGGGCCCAGTACGGAACCAGATCATAAAGTCATTGTCTGTTGAGACAATACCTTCCTTCAAAGTCGACGAGTTTCTTGTCTATCGATTGTAGAGAGGTGGTGTGTTGGGACCGAAATTCCATAGTTTCGTGGCAGCCTTGGGTGTTATGTAATGCTGTGACGATCGCTGGACCGTATGTCTCATCGTGACGAACCTGTTAGAAGCTCTTCGCATATTTCCTGGTTTTGAGGGAAGTGACGGAAGAGAGGGATTAGCGGCTGATATTTCGGCAGGAGGTGGTTAACTCGAATTAGGAGTTACTGGAATCACTCCTGCAAGGACGCTATCCAGAAGAAGTCGCTGAAGGATCTTCGATTGGCTACGGAGCAGCATTACCAGCCGAAAAGCTGGTATTGGCGGAACGGTTCGGGCAGATTTCGAAGATACAGACGCAGGGACAGGTGCTGCACGACGAACATCCGGAGCTTCGGAGAGCAGCGAACACATGCTCCCTTTAATCTAAAGTTTACTTGAGTTTTGGTCATACCGAAGAATTTCCAGTAGAACAGTTCTTCTTCTTCACTCTTCTCCCATGCAGCGTATGCTGCTTTTGTGAAAGAAGCTTCTTTGCAAAATATCAGAGCAGACCCCACGCTACAAGTGTCGGCGGCCAGGAAAAGGTCCCTTTTTTCTTGCTGTCGTCGGTTGCGGTGTAAGGTCTACACTCGACGCTCTTCTCGTTTCGTGAAATAGAGAGTACGGCCGAAAAAGCATGTGGCAAAACACGTTCTATCGCTATTGTATATCTGGCGTTTCGGCCAAGCATTGATAGCCTGTTTGATTCTGTTCCGCAATGTATGAACAAAGTGAGCGTGAATTTCTTGTCAAACTAGTCTGAACTAGCTAAAAATCTTACAGATGTCCTCTGAACAGAACAGAGGAGCATGTCTTGTTGCTCGAGCAGTTCCGCCGGTACTGGCCAGCTTCACGGCTCAGGACATGTCTGACAGATTGGAGAAACTCAACATCAATGATTCTAACACACAACGGAAAATTGATAAGGTGGCCCTAACGATTTGACACCAGTTATCAACTCCGAGGAATATTTTTTAGATTGCGAACAATGTCAGTCCATCCGATTTTGTTTCGCTGCAAAGTATCAGATCGTCAGCTTTAGCCCGCAAAACGGCTACTTCTTCGAAATTTTGCAGCAGTGGGCCATCTCTCTTCAATGACCTGCTCAACAAGGATCATGTGGTGAGATGTCTTGCTCTTTCGTGTCGCGCTTTTTACTCGAGTACTTATTGATCTCTATTAATGTGTTTATATTTAGGACATTCCTATCGAAAAAGTGGATGCTAAGTCAGAAGAAACAGCTGGAAAAGAAAAACCGAAAGATGAGAATGATCATGGAGGGAGCAGCGAAACGGAGAAGACAATAGAGAACGACTTACTGTCGCGTGGTCCTGTGAAGAATGTGCGATCTTCTCAGGGTCATCATCCATACAGTATCAGTCAGTTAATTTCTTGTTTTACAACTAGGAATGTTTGGATCCTGATTAATCTTTGCAAATCATGCCATGTAGTGGCGGTAATTCCTGCCAATTTCGAGTATCAAATCGTAATGGATGCATTATGTCGGTCATTTGCCACTTTTGGGGTGTCCCCCAAGAGGCCAATCGCACGGCGAAGGAAGAGTCGCAGACGCAGCAAAGGACGAGTTGCAGCGCGTGCTGTGCGATATGAGACGTAAAGTACACTATACTTGACTTGACGCCTAACCGCTACGGTGTGCGGTGCGACTCGTCCTTTGCCGCGTCTGCGTCTCTTCCTTCGCCGCGCGATGGGCCTCATGGGGGACACCGCCACTTCTGAGGTGGCATACTCTGACTAGTTGGTGCTAGGGTAGGCTACCTTATGGTGTTGTGCTGCAGTCGTTGTTTAAGCAGTGCGGGTAGAGTAAATACATACCGTTGTTAGGTGGTTAGAAAACAATCCATAGAGGGATGCTGATAGTGGCTTCACAGTGAAAGCTTCATAAGTCTCAAGTAGTAGTCGACCTAATGGAAAATGTACACAGGTCCAATCCAGTATGGAACTGCAGTACAAAGCGCAGTTCATGACTATTCGTCTTTCTCCTTCTATGGAAATGGATACGAATATGGAAGCGCATGGACAGACAGTCCGGAAGCATTTGGGTACCAAACTTTTCTACTTTTACTTCAGGTTGCTTACTTTGTATTGTTCACATTGTAGATATTTCTCTTCATCGTCGTCTCCGGACTCGGCCGGGCTTGACCATGGCTACCATTCCAGCTCTCCAGTTCAGAAATCACCGCAGAGAAATTCGTTGGCAGACCACACTCTCAATAAAGATGGTTAGCTCTAAGTAATTATCTAATGAGGATTTTTTGTAAACTTATTTTGCAGAGCTGTCTAATTTGCTGGACTCTTCGGAATTACCTGATCCACTGGTGGACTTTATATTAAAGTATTCTCGCCGGTACACTGAAGAGAAAACACTAGTGGAGCCTCACTCGAGTCCGAAACATCGTCCCCCTTCTGCTGATTCCGGCCTTGATTCTCCAATGTCCGCTCGCTCCGCTTCACACGCCAGTCCCGAGATCCCCACTGGTGGAAGCAGGTATATAACGCTCAGTTGGTTGTATCGTTCATCAAGTTTTCATGTTCCGTGTTTAGTGGTCCAGCGACGCCATCTTTCAATCAGACACGTCTCAGCCCGAGCAAAGGGCTTGATCGTACAGCAAAGCAGAATCTTCGTGCACTAATACCAGATAGTGAAATGGACGATGCATGGGCGTGGACTCTGAAGTGTATCCAGGTACATAACTGTTTCAAAATTTATCTTCGTCTCGTTCGAGCAATAAACAATAGGATTGCATCTTGTAATAAGCGCATTATTTCATTCTTCTGTGCTGCATAGAAGAATCGGGCTGGTGGCGTTCTGGCATCCACTTCTTTAGTGTGTTATGCATACAATGACCATAGTATTTGTGAACCAGTTCGGTTCTGCACACTGATGCGTGCGTAACACGGAATCTACCGATGCCGAGAGGAGCAACAAAAGTTTTGTTCCGCAGTTGCCCATCCTGAAACATGCTATGCCCACTAAGAGAAATTAGATCCTCTTTTCTGCCAGTCTTTCTGCTTTTTTTTCCTGCTTCCGGGCGGTCTCAGAATCGTATTGTGATGAATGTCTTGTTGCAAACTCCGCCCCTTTCGGTGCACGCTCCATCCAAGAATAACCAGTGGCCTTCCTTCCTCCACCAACCTCTTCTCACTTTTTTACGGTCTCGAGTAGTTTCGGAACTGAATTATGAGGGTCTGTAGAAAACAATTTCTTGATAGCACCTTAAACACTGCTGTTCTACATCAGTTTTTTTCCTGGTTTGTAGACCTTCTTATAACCGAGTTTTTTCCATCAAGCATATCCAGAAAACGCTTGACTCACAAGGATCTTAAGCTCATGTGACCCGGCATCCATTCACTCCTTTACCCAGTTCTCCGAATCGCTAGTCTGTTTTGTTTAGAATTGAAAGAAGTGGAACCTCCCATAGTGGGTGGAGCATGCACTGGCTTTTTGTATTTTTCACCGCCCATTCAGTGCAAGTCCCGCCCACTATGGGGTTTCACTTTCTTAGTGTGTGCTACGTATATCTACCCATCCCAAACTCGACCAGAACTCTCTAGATGACGTCAGGAAGCATGAATTTTTCTCTTTCTCAATCTGTAGACGAGCGCCTTAGTTTACTTCTACCACTGTTTTGAGAGATTCGCCTATTCTTTGACAACAAAACCCGGATGACCCATGCGTTACCTTCGGGTTTTGTTTCCTCAGATTTGAATGCGGCGCACTAGTTCCTTTCTGCTTTTCTTTAAGGGTCCCTTTTGGAAGCAACCATTTTTTTTAGAATTGATGCCGATGCATTTCTTCCAAATTTGAAGTCGCAGTGCGTTGCGATCAAAAATCATGGTTTTCCTTGGTGAAAGTCAGTCAAAACAAAGATCGATAACTTAGACTCTTACACAAAAGGGTTTGAGTAGATTTTCCGTTCCAAGGTGGGGCTAGCGCTCAATATGAGTAAGAGAACATCTAAAAACTCGGAAAAATAACCAAGCCTCAGCACCGCAACGACTTCTTGATTGGCCTACCATTTCATTTGCGTTTTCATCACTTTTAGAGAAGTATTGTCTTCGATTGGCTAGATGAGGTGCAACAATGCGTTTTCCGCTTAGGAAGGGCTTATTGAAGGAAACTGTCGAAATCAAGTAAATTATAGTTCGCTCCTGGCACGCTGACTCATCAAGATGACGATCACGACACACTTCTACATATTGTTATTTCTCATCACGACCTTGCTAAGATCTACTCTCTTGTCGAACAACAGCTTAAACTTGACAATGTCAAGGAACGTCGACCTTTCGACGTTCCGAATCGTTACAACGAGACACCTTTGTTCCTTGCAGTCCAACAGCAGCTCAAGGAGGCGAGTTTTTTTGAATAGTGTTTCCGCTAAACTATATCTTTATTTGTTATTAAGCGTGATTTTCTCTTATTAAAATTTATGTGTTGAGGTGGTTGCATACCTGCTCGAAGTTGGAGCAGATCCG
>KZ345240.1:192745-205131 GCA_002352805.1 Teladorsagia circumcincta
CCCATGTGAGTCATCCTTACCCCATTTTCGCAAGTGCTTCTTATGATTCGATCAAACAAAGCTTGATCCCAGACATAACTTACCTTTGCCTGAATTCGATCCTGTGCTGATTCAACCGAGCGCGACTTTCTCATGCTGAAGAATCCCTGCTTTTCAGCAGGGCAACTCTCTATTGATTCAAATGCTTTCGCCATCAATCGAACTGAAGGGTGACCACCTCTGGCCAACTCTTCACGACGTACCCGGCACAATATACTTGTCCCTGAACATCAGTTTTCATGCTAGCGACAGTGATTGAAGAATTGATCGAAGAGATTTACCGGATTTTTTCGACGAAAGCTGTTCTGAATTTGTGGATCCATCAAAAGATGATGTTCTTGGAAACGTTCGTGGAGCAAGCAGTGATTCTGGTTTCTCACTGTAACTAGAGCCTTCCTTCATTCGCTCATTTACAGACTCTTCGCTGTGGTCGGGAATTTTGCGAGCTGGAACACAATAGTTGAATAGTTATCTAATCGTAAGAACAAAAAGTAAAACGTATAATAAATTTAATAGTAATGTAAAAGTAGTACACTTATACGTATAGGGTGGCGAAAAATTACATGCGCGAGATATTCCGCATAATTTTATACATTGACGACAGTGAGACGTGGTTGTGTGTTTCAAATTCATCCGATTCTTTCTATTTTCGATTTACCTGGCATTTTATTTATTTCAGTACAATGTGCATGCATTATCTCATCCGAAAAACTGTGCATGAATCACCAGTAGTGAAATTATTTGAAAAGTTTCGATGATTGTGAAAATATAAACAAATGGTACCGAGGTGGACGCACAAGTCGCTGTTATCAATTTGTTAACATTGAATGAGGGGACTTATACATTCTTTTGCTTCTCAAAACATTTGTCTATTATTAGTTAGTAATTTGTAGAAAAAAGATTTGTTTTTCAAGTTGTGTCGAAGACCTGCTCAAAATGGAACGTGATTGTGCGGCAAGCGAGGAGCTGGAGTGAGAGCTCAACGATTTCTTCGGGGCTCACAATTTCTCTAAAAGCCGCTCAGGAACCTGTAGAGCAGCGGAAAGTGGAAGAGCAGGTTTCAGCTAACTCCATAAGAGAATAAGAGCGGATAACCAGCACCCGATTGGCGCAGGAAATCATTAAGAAGAAGAGTGACCGAAAAGGTCGCAGGAGCTCAAAGAAAAATGCCAAACAGCTCGGATCTCCCCAAAAAGTCTGTTTAAATAATAGTAAAAATAAGCATGGAATTGAAGGTTATTGAATAAAGGACGGACAATTTGCAGTCGTTCACACAAAGCAGGATAGGAAACATAAGAAGACATGAGCATTTTTTATGGTGCGGCAATCCTAGGACGTCCAGTGGATTGACAAAAAAATCCGCGTCTGCGCGTCACAGAATCGCCTTCCACTTTTTAGCCCCGCATTCAGAAAAATTCGTGTCTAAAAAGCGCTCTCGAGAATTCTGTTCTTTCATAGTCTAATGATTTGAAATCATATCAGTGCTTCGGGCAGGTATCTACAGGTTTTTATCAATAAAAGCGTGAAAATCAGTGGAAAGACCTATCTAAAAGTGATCCTCAAGAAAGCGTGGTCGTCTAGAGACGAAAACATATCCGTTTTTTTCCACTGGAATGACTTTGGCCCGTGGACCAACTTATGATCCACTTCTCGAGACGAGGCTCTTTTTTGCCAATGGATTTGCGGCCTTCTAACAGTCCGAAATCGAATACGTTAGACTCCTTTGTTTGTGGCTCTACTGAAGAGTCACTAGGCAATTTGAATGCAAAAGGTTTGGTGACATTAAAAAGAACCACCCAAAATTTAGGATACGTTAAGCATTAAAAACATCGGCCGCACTATCGGCTAAATGAAGAAACAAATTGAGGCCCGCATCAAAACTGACGGTGGCTACTTTGAAACTTCTCTGCAACGATGAAATGGTTCGATGTTTTATGAAACCGATTACTAAAAAATTTGTGTAGATTGAGAACAAAGTTTGGTGGTTTCTCAAGGTGATTTATCACCACCTCGTATATGTGTATGTGGTTGATGCAAAGTGTTGAGGCCTCAGACAGGCATGTTCTAAATTCCTTTACAATTCCATATAAACTCTCCTTCGTTGTACTATGTAATCACCACCATTATCTATGACACTCACCCAACGAGCGGGCAAGTTCCTACTCTGTTGTCCCAGAAGGAGAGGAACAGTGAGTCTAATAAAAAGTCAGCCGCAGCATTTTTGAGATCCGGAGGTGACAAAATTTTTTCTTGGCCGGTGGCTGCTTGAGTGTGTAAGAAGGTGGTAGGCAACAATAGGCGTGGTCTGGGGAATAGGGAGGGTGGAGAACGATGTTCCAGCCCGTTCTGTTACCTGGAGTGCGTGGTCTCTGCGACGTGGGGCTAAGCGTTATTATGCAGAAGATGGACAGAAACCCTTGTCGGTCACTTTTTTTTACTGTACGAGCAAGTTCTTTGAGCTGACTGTTGCAGATGGTAGCCGTGATTGTCTGTTTCTGAAAAAGCATCCTGTGGTATAGCGTTCCCTTCCTTCGAGTCCCAGAAGCAGCATTTCAAAGGGTCCCTGGGGCTCTGCTCTGGCAAGGGATGCACGGCCGGATCTTCCTCTTTTGGGAGAAGAAGGCAACCCTCTTGTTGTTGTCATAGAGGATCCAGCTTCCGCATTAGATTTTGCTAAACCTCCTTCTGATTGGGATGTTGGGTAGTGACTGGCCGTGACGAAGAAAGTCGGTCAATTGGTAGGGACCATCGAGCCCTGTAAACGTGCTCGTGAAGGTGTCGAATGACGTTGCTCTGATCGCACTCGATGGTGGAGTGAAACGAGCACAGAAACCGCGGCGCCGTTCGTAGAGGACGATTTCTCCAAGCTGACCTCTCGACAATGGCGACATGATTCATAAGAGCAGCGCATGGAGACCTTTTTGAATATCACTAGCGGTAACTCTGAGATTGTTCTAGAATGTGGTGACGTTACGAGGGTGGCGAATGTTCTTGTAGAGGAAGGACGATCCATGTAAAGTTGTCTCTCGAGGCTTTCGCATTTACCTCACATATGTATCGGGTGGGAGCATAATATCGTAACGCTTGCATTTTTAATTTCCGCACATAAACGTTATTAGCAAAACAAAGCGAAAAAAACCTGAAATAATCCGTGATGTTTACTCTTATTTACGACGTGATTGCATTTCGCAGGAAATCACACCGGATTCACAATTGAAAAAAAGATAAAACTCGTCTTTGAAGTTCTCATTATTATCGATTTGTACGACATAAATATGGCTCAATTCACGCGTAAAAAGTAGGAGCGGTTAGAGCAACTTTCGATTGGTAAAATGACTCTAAAAAACTCTTTCTGGTATTTTTTGTTCTTCACGTAAACGGAAGGATAGTAGCTGTCGCAATACTGATTTTTGCCGTCTGGTTTTCCAACTTCTATGCACTATATCTGACTACAGTCATAATTTTAAAAAAATGGCAGATAAGGAATTGTAGAGCAAAAAAGTACTCCCAAACGAGATACGCGGTTTTAGGCGGTACTTGTATTGAATGAATTTATACGCTCAAAAAATTGCTACTATATTATGCTAACCCAATATATGTATGCATGGGGTGCCATGAAGTGGTAACAGAGCGCTCGCGGCATAGAGAGCGCACTTTATAATGAAACATGATGAAACTCCGCAGATGATGAACAGCACGTCACAGCAACAGAAAATGTGCAAAATAGTCGGACGAATATCGCCTCCGATAGGAGTTACATCTCCTGGAAGCTTAAGGTAGACTTCGATGTCGGCACGTGACATGTCACACTTTTCACTGGCGAAGGGTGGTTTGGCTCAGAGGAGAAGTTAAAGCAACAACCCCAGATCGAGTTGGTGGGTAGAAACGGTCGATAATAAAACTGTGGATGCCGAGTTGTTTGCAAGTGACAAAAGAAACAAAGAAGACCGAGCCCTCCATCAAGGACTCCCCTTGAAGTAAGGGACGGGCCGTATAGCATCACAGGCATTACCAAATGCATTATTGCAGGCCTTACTGCTACGCCATACACCTTCCCTTTGAACGTTCTGATGCACCTTCTCGCAGAAGATTCCAGTGGACTCCCTCCATTTAATCCATGCCGCATTGATCCGTGCTTTTACTGCCTGGGCCACACTACCTCGGCGGCGAAATCGCTGCCAAGGTATCGGGATTTGTCCACTCTCTCCGAGGCTGCATACCATTGGCTCCACCCCCTCAAAAGAGCTCACGAACTTCGTCTTTCTACAACATTTAGCCGTGACCCACCCCCTGCCAGCACTTCCTGCCAAGTCTACACCTCGCCCTTCTCTGCCAACCGCTATAAGGGCGATGTCGTCAGCGCAAAGGATGGTCTTCAGTGGTCCATTCATGAGCCCTTTCACCTTCAGTAGTGCTTCGGTAGTGGAAGAAGGGACAGGAACGGCCCAGCCGTGATGTTTACTTCTTAACTAGCACATGTAGGTTGTGTGCCTTAGCCCCATCGTACATATCATTCACCAGCAAGATCAGGTGTTCTGGCACGTTTCACTTACTAAGCGCTCTGCATAGTAATGATAGCGGTTGCTGGTCGAACGCCTTCGCCAGATCGAGGAAGGCCAGGTAGCAGGATTGACAATTTTCTCTATACCTCTCCTTCATTTGCCTGGCGATAAAGATGGCATCTGTTACGAATCTTACAGGCATAAAGCCAAAGTGTCCAGGGAGATCGGGACCAGCTCCTGCGGTTCGAGTCGAGTAGTCGCTCGTAGAGCTACATTTTGTGAGCAGCCAACTTGATTCCGCGACGAATGGAGCGTCTATCGCGTCGTCCTTTCGCTCAAAAATGGAGACGACAGTACTCGTTCTTCAGGTATATGGCACCTTTCCTTCCAAGTGACGGTGCTAAGAAATCGGGTGAGTCATCCCATCCGAACTTTGCGAGCGATGCCGTAGTCGACGAGCGCCTTCCATGCATCGATTGGCACCCCATCTAGAACAACCGCCTTCTCAACCTTCATCCTTCCCAGCTCTCAGCAGACATCATCTTCTGTCCACATTGAGATGGGACCAGTCCTTGCTTCTGTCTGCAAACTGACTTTGACTTTGAGGGGGAACCCCCGTGCGGAAGTGCACTGTAACTTCTTCCAGCTCCTTTTGACTTCATTTAGATTCCTTGAAGTGGCATCGGTGCTACTCTTTAGACTCTTCACGACCCTGATGTCTGAGTAGCCTAATGCCGAGCTTTGCCCAACCTTGAGACAAACTTCTCTGCGTTCCTGCTTTCTAGCTTCCGTGAGGCGTCCATTTCAGTGTTCTCTGCCTTGGCGACGGCGGCCTTAGCAAGCCTCTTGCAACTGTTGTAGACAGGGAGGTGCTCAGGACTTCGTGTCTTCTGCCAGAGCTTGTAGGTTTCTTTCTTCGGCTTCACGCTCGCGAGACTTCCTCGTTCCAGAACCACGCCGCCTTTTCTCCTGATTCCACCTCTCGTCTCACCCAGTACTTCCTTGCACTCGCAGTATTATGTCAACAGCTTCACTCCAAGCCCGCTGTACTGGTCTGTCGGGATCTGAAAGGCTAACCTTCTTTATCCACCGTTTGAGGTCGCCCTTCTCCGCTCGGAGCAGCTTACTCCGCTCGATTCTTATCCTGGCTTTCTTCGAGAGAACCATGGCAGTGTCTGCCAGGAGGGTCCTGTGTTGCGAAGCCAATTCTTCGGCCGGTACCTTGACGTCCTTCACAGTTCCGAGAGATGATCTTTTTACAAGCACATGACCGTTTTCCGTCTGCCTCCCTCCAATACTGTGGGTTACCCTTTGGGACTTCCTTTCAGAACGTGCTGCAGACCGCCACAACGTGAGCTGTGTCAGGTCGCCCTTCTCCGCTCGGTGCAGTTTACACCGCTCGATTCTTATCCTGGCTCTCTTGGAGAGATAAATGGCAGTGTCTGCCAGAAGGGTCTTGTGCTGCGAAGCCAATTCTTCGGCCGGTACCTTGACGTCCTTCACAGTTCCGAGGGATGATCTTTTTACAAGCACATGACCGTTTTCCATCTGCCTCCCTCTAATACTGGGGTTACCCTTTGAGACTTCCTTTCAGAACGTGCTGCAGACCGCCAGATCGTGGGCTGTGGCCATTTCCAAAATCGTCCCTCCCTCAGAACTCCTCGTCCCTATCTCTTCACCTCCGCACTCTTTCCGGGCCTGTCACTACCCAGCGTCGCGTCCCTTCTGATGACCCGTTATGGTGAGGTGATCGCATTCCGTAATTCTTCTGATGGCATCGTCAATGCTGCGGTAGAACTCGTCTCTTCCTCGGGGCATCCTGTCTGCGGTGCATACACGGAAGTATTGTCAAATATCGCTCTTTCGTGTCTTTTTCAGGTCCATGATCCGGTCGCTTAACCTGTTTACAGCGGCGACACAGTCCTTGAGCGACTCAGCTACCGCTGTGACCACCCCGTTCCGCTTGGTATCTTCTTCGTTAAACTCGTGTTTGACACCAGCCCCGATTTGTCTGTCCTTGGCGCCTTTCCATCGTGTCTTCTGAAGGTATAGGACTTGGATGTTCCTGCGCGTCATCGGAACAGCAACCTCTCGAGACTTTCCAGTACCGACCCTACTTCAGGATCCCACTTTGAAGGAACTTCTTTGGCCGAGGCCAACCACTCCTCGTAACTCTCGCATAATGACTACTGTAGTTGAGCGGTGGTTGCGCGGGCAAATTCCGTGTGACGTCTGAACTTTATCACATATAAATACTTCGGTGATCTTCAGGCATGGTTGGTGTGACTGCGGTCTTCATCAGCCGGCCTGTCAACTTAGGTCTGCACAAGTACTGGAACCATTTCTGCACTTTCTGCAGGGCATGTTTAGGAGCCTCGGCAGGGATAGAACTCGCAGCCTTCAGGGGTGCAGGCATAAGTGTGCACTTTTGATCACTCGACCATCTTGCCACCCTCGAGAGCAAGTTCTTAGAACTAATAAAACGAGCAGTGCGAGTACACACAGAGCTTTACAGATGGCTGGTTGCTTGAATCCCAAGAAAACTGTGAAGGCAAAGTTCTTCTAACATCCACCGCAACGAATGTCAACCAAATGTGCTTTTTCTCTCTAAATCACGATGATCAAATTTCACTGAATTTCCTTTATGCCACTTCTACGTAATGATCATGTAGTGAACTGAATATGCAACGAACGGATGGAACCGCACTGGATGCGGAAGTAAACCAGAACAAATTCAAAATAGAAGGGAGAGTTATCTCTTCGAGCTACACACACACCCACCTTCAACCATATCCGCAGGATGCAGATTAGGACGTCGCAAGAAGAGGCGTCCTTGACGACCGTAATGATTGTCCATGCTTAATAAGGCATTATAAAAACCATGAGGTTTTCAATGCACGTGCATACTTGCTCGTTGAACGGCAATAGATTTGGATGCACTTATATGTACTGCGATTTCGAGCGACAATTTCTCTATTTTTTTGTTATTTCTCGGCACGGTGACTTAAACCACTACACCTCCCTTGTTACCATGTGCGTTACTCACACGGTTGCTCAAGCGGTCTCGATTTCAAAGTATTTGTTTCCTGCTCAAACATATTGGATTGTTCGAGAAGTCATCCCCAATTTCAGTGGCTCTACATGAATGCTTCATTTCTTAATGTCTTCCCAGAATCTTATGCAACTTAGCACATTAGTGTGAGGCACGTTTCCGGCTTGCTGCCGGTTTTGTTTCGAAGTGATTGGTGCCGCTTCAGTGAAGCCTCGAAACCTAGTTGGTAGGCGATTTCACGGTGATTAATCATATAATAATTAACCCAAGAAGGTGCACAAGCTGGTCACGATGACAGCTATGTGTTTATTCTAGGATTCAGAAGGAGCATGCTGTGCACCAATGGTTCAAATAGGTTTCCAAAAATGGCAAGAGCCTTGAAGATGTTGAGAGTGGATATCTGCCTTAAATACTACGACGTGAATGTAGAAAAGACATTCATCACTAACCCACGCACCTCCTCTGGAGTTTTCGATCAAGGCTGGGGTCAAAAGATTTTATGAAAGCTGGAAATGCATAAAGACAAGGTTATAATGACAGTTCCGAGAATTGCGGCTAGAGTAGCTCTAAAGAACAGGCGGGAATGTTACAGGTAATGGAATCCTCAGAACGTGTCAAAACATTAATCCCAACAGGGATTGCCATAAAAATGCAAACTTGCCACACGATGTGCCTTGAACACCCACTGCAGCACCATTCATGCACAAGTCGAACTAGCTGCGCAACTCAACTGTATCATCAACATCTCCATCAAACCTCTCTCGCCTACTCGCTGCCACTTTCCCGACCGCCCGGGTGGCTTCTTTGGAAAGAAATGTTTCGAAATCCAATAGGATGACGAAATAACCTCCGCCGGGTTGATCACTTCCAGAACTCAGGCAGTTCTAACAATCGTGTTAAGGTGCTTCTTGTGGTGAAATGTACGTGGATTGTAATGAATTCCATTGTGATGGTGAACTTTTTGTTCAACCGACATATGCGCACTTAAACTCAGGATTAAAACCGGCGAAAACTTCCCGAACAACCCAGTACACTTTCAAATGTTGTTGCTTACCCAGCTGAAGTTTGCGCCGGCATGCTGGCTACGGACCGAATGCTCATTGATGACTGGCTGATGTTGTCGTAGGCATTCTCACATTCACTCACTGATTGAGCATAGCCAACTCGTTCTGTCTGGATTGATGGGCAACGTTCATCACTAAATTTAAAGGATTAGACGGTCTGGAGAAGAACTGCTCGGTAAGCAGCGTTAAAATAGTGGACCTCAACAGGATAGTTTCAGTGTCCTCATCTCTTATGGCGATCAGTTGATTGATAATGTATCTCATGCCGTCAGGATTTCCATCAATCTCCGATTTACCATTTCGGCGAATTGGGTCAGTGACGAATTGTAACTAAATTAGCAACTGTAATGATAATGCAATTGATCACATATCAAAATACAATCAATCGCTGCTACCAAATTCCTATCTTTTCAGTCAGCGTTGTTGGGACCACCAGTGGGCGCTACATTTTCATGTTGGATTGCAAAGCTTTCATTTACTATTAACGGATCAGCGTTATTGCGTGGCCATTGGAAGATTACAGTCGTCGCTTTCAGCAAAGGATTTTGGTAGGGGTTTTGTGTGATTTTCTTTTGCCTTGAGGCACATTCCACCATCTAAGAATTTATATTTTCGGAACAAAGGTGTAAGGCAAGTTCCACTCTACCCATAGTCCACGACTTTTTAAATTAAGCCAGGCAAAAGATCAGCGTCTGAAAGACCACCGTCGAGTAGTATTAGTGACCGTCGCAGATCACAAGCTGATCGAGTAGGATCTCGCAGGAGCCTCCCAGCATAAAAAAGAGATCCGTGAGTCGGTATTACTCTCCACCTACTGTTCTACTACCTGGCACGTTGCCGAGTGCCAAGTCTCTGACTCAGCCCTTTAAATCGCCTTAGTGGCCCCGCTTGCCTATGTGGCTCCTTTCCTTTCACCTTAATGGTGCCTTATCGGATACGCCTCACTGCCTAAGTGACTATTTGTCTTTTCTATGCCTTAGTGGCTCGAGGGTGACGCAAGAGGTCTACCCTGCCGTACGGGCCAAACTATGAAACCACCAATCCTTAGCAGCGATCGTTTGCCAAACCTCACGGCTCCCTGACCAGTACAGGGACTTTCGTTCAATCAGTCGTGTTGTTTCTTACCATGCGTGATTCGATTTATTGATTCGTTACTTTTCTCTTGTTCCGTTGAATAAATCTCGATGAATTCCATGTGTTCCTTGAATTCGAACCGGACCTCTGTCTTATTTCTCTACGATTTTCAGCTGACGAACCCATGTGTTTTATACAAAAGCTATCGCCCCTTGCAGCAACTAAGCTTCTACAGGTTCAGCTGACGTACACTGGATTTGATCTGGGATTCTATTTAGGCACCCGTGCGGCCCTTCTTCTCGCAACACGATCTCCGCTTGAATGAATATTCTTGAATGCGAATTGGCAACTTGATTAGGTTCACAAATTCATTTCTAAGTAATAAGAGTATGCAGAACTTGAAAACTCATTTTTCGGGATTTGCACACCTGACCAGCGATCGGCCATAGTTAATTTATTAATTAGAACTTTTGGCTAATCGTTGACAACGTCCAAAAACCGACCACCACCTTCACCACCTTCGTGGCTCTCGCTTAGCCGCAAGAATTTTTTGAACAACTGCTCTACAGCATACTTATTGCAAATTTCAGCCCAGAGTAACTTTAATATCTTGATCTGCTTCCATTCCTTCCAGGCCTATTTCGAGCTAGAAGAAGGAAATCATGCGAACTTGCTCATTGATTATGCCTCATTCGAGGCTATAAAAAAGTCACAAGGCAATATATTGTATCAACGGTGAGCAAATGTTAGGCAGAGCAAGAAAAGTTCAAAGCAGTATTCATGACTATGGCAGTTTGCTTGAGATTGAAAGCAATAAAGCATTCAAAAGTGAAGTGCCAAAAAACGGCAGGACTATTCGAAACCCCTAATAAAATGCAGTGAAAAGCGTATGGTGGGAGTATGATTTTGCGGATTGCAGAACACTTTCAAAAAGAAGGAGATGGATAATTTTGCTTTTCAAAATCGAGCACTGTGTTCTGATTAAGATCTGAGTTCAGATGCCTTACGTTTTCACTTTAGATTTTTTTCAAAATTTTTTTCAAGTGCTAGTTTTTAGGAAATGTATTGGTGAGTTATTACGCGGCAGTTGAAAAAGTTGAGAGCGAAAAGGTAAGGCATATAAACTCAGATCTGACTTTGAACACAATACTTAATTTTGAAAATTCTCAGAATTCTCCACCTCCTTTTTTCTTGTAAAAATCGTTCTGCCTTATCCACAAAATCATACTGCCACCATACGCTTTTCACGGCATTTTATTAGGGGTTAAAACAGTTCTGCCGTTTTCAGATATTTCAATCCACTTTTTGAATGTTTTACTGTCATTCAATCTCAAGTGAACTGCCATAGTCATAATTACTGCTTTGAGTAGCTTTTCTTGCTCTGTCTAATATTTCGCTCAGCTTTGTTACAATTCATTTCTTTATGACGTTTTTATAGCCTCGAGCGAGGCATATTCAGTGAGCAAATTTGCATGATTTCCTTTTTCTAGATCGAAATAGGCTTGGAGCTAACGGAAGCAGATCAAGTTGGTGCGTTGGGCTGAAATTCGCAATAAGTATGCTCTAAAGCGGCTGTGTAAAAACTTGTTGTGGCATGAGGGAGGCCATGAAGGTGGTGAAGGTAGTGGTCGGATATCGGACGTTGTCAACGATTAGCCAAAAGTTCTGATTGAAGCACCGTACACAGGTCTATTGGGAAGGTTCCGTTCAAATTGTAAGCAATTATTATAATTGTAGGTTCTACAGGGTGGCTACAAAATATGGTCGACCAATTTACACGTCGCTTGCTAACCTGCAAACCCCGTTTCATGTGCATAATATATGCTCTGAATAGGGCATGTAAATCTTGCACTACTGTCGAATTATCCAGTAAGTACAAAACTTCAAAGAAATGCGACCGTCTCCGCATCGCGCCACCATCGCACATCTCGTGGACGAGGATGTTCGACCGCGGAGATCGCAAAAAGGATACACATTAACGACAGAACGGTGAGAAGTACTTTTGCTCAATCTGCAACGAGGAAACTACCTAACACTTCGAAAAACAGGCCGACCAAGAACTGTTAATGTTCCACAGATCCGTAAGGCGATCAAGAGAAGGATCTTACGCGACGATGAGGTAAGTATGAACAACATCACTTCGGATGTGCATATCTCACGAAGAAGTGTTCAAAACATCGCAAGATTTGAGCCCAATATTTCGCTCAGCTTTGTTACAATTCATTTCTTTACCAGTTACCGCTTCTCTCGAGAACAGGTGCTCAGCGAAGCCGCCAAGAAAAATAGACTGAATAAATGTAAGAAGCTTATGTCAGCAGTTCGTACGGGCCGCCTCTCACAAGGAGGGTCTCTGAGGTCATAGAGCGCTTTTCCGAAATGCTTTGTTGCATATTGTAAAGGATCATGCGAGGAACACAAAACTATGGTTTTTTCCCTTAACGCTCCTGTGAACCTGAATACAGTGATGAAGAAATGGTCCGAAGTTCAATCCCCCGTGGTGACAAATTTTTGCAACTTATGTTGGAGTCTCCAAATTGTCGCCGAATAGCCCCAGCATCGATTGATCCGTAATTTGGCGACAATTTGGAGACTCCAACATAAGTTGCAAAAATTTGTCACCACGAGGGATTGAACTTCGGACCATTTCTTCACCAC
>KZ345241.1:4181-14404 GCA_002352805.1 Teladorsagia circumcincta
CCCACCCCTCACTTTTCCACAGGTATGGGAAGTTTTCCATTCCGGTTTGCTCCATGACTCCATGATTGTCTCTGTAATTTCTCTAGAGCTTAGGAGTGTTCTTCCTCATGTTCAACCGGAGCCCACCCTCTGTCAGATCTCCTGTTATTTCACACCTCATCCTAGAGTTCTTCGTGAAAACGATGCTTATTAAAGGTCTGCCCATTGGTTTTTTCACCAAGACATTCAACATTCAGGGTTGTGAGGAAGAGGAATGAGCATAGAGCTGATGTGGTGCGCCCCACCGTGATGTCAACCTCCTCTGTTAGACCACGAGAGGTCTACATTGTTGCTCAAGCCCCATAATACATGCCTTTCACCAGGAAAACTAGGTTTTCTGAGACGTCTCATTCTATGAGCGGCCTCCAGGGCACTGTCGTCAACGATACCTCCTATGTAGAGTCAATGATTTTTTCCATGTTACTTTATCATGTGTCCAGCTACGAAGATGGCAGCCGGTGAGAACCTTTTCACATGGACCTGAACTGATCCTCGAGATCGGGGTAGATTCAACAGATTTTATTGACTTTCCGCTCGTACAGATTCACTGTTGATGCACATATGTACGACTTCCATAGCCAGAGGCACTACCACCAGTTTTGGGACTTTCGTGGACAGCGGTGCCTGCTTGGTGGCGGAGTTGCTGAAATAAAAAGTTGATGATCCTTAGTTTGACAGCTAATCGTCACAAGTCAAGACGAGTTGCCCTGAATATTACAATGAAGCAGGTTGCACAGCGAGTCACTCGTCAGGTGTGCAGCTCCCAAAAAGGTGATTTTCAAATTTCCCTTCATCCTTCATACTAAAATTTGTATTTATACAAAAAAGTAAATCTCCAAATTCATATTTTACAAATATTCATTCGAGCGGAGATGGTGTGATGTTGTGATAACAAAATGGTCCGCTGCCGCGCGTATGGTCCCTGGATCGAATCCTAGGTCACATTCACCGTTCGTCAGTCAAATTTCTGTAGATGATTAGTTGTTGCTCGGAGCGATAGTTACTATGCAAAACACTGATACCTTCATTTCGAAAATGTCGTTGCCTCAGGTTTGAGCGAAGTAAAAGAAACCCTTCTCTAGTCTTCGTGGCGCATTCCATCCTTTTCCTATGCAGTGCCTACTGGCAACCCTTCAAGCGATTAGGCCGATCATTTCAGAAAGCTCTTGGAATAAATCTCCTTCTGATACAACAATCTTATCCTATTTTTCGACGTCTAGATTAGGGCTTTTATCCTCGTGACAAATCTAAGCATCTATGGAGCCATGTCTATATACGTTGCATTCTCTAGTTGAAGAAGATGAACCATTGCAGGTGGCAGGAAATCAACAATCTGACCATTTTGAATCTGGTGCTGAAGTTTGCGGGTCCGCTTCACGAGCAAACTCTCACTAACGTTCTCCTCACCATTCAAGTGATTTGTTCCATTTTCGCGTTCTTTGTTAGGTTCTATCTTGCGTCCTTTCTGTATGACATCGTCAACTAAGGGTGTTATGATTTTGAAGAGCGCTATGTTTATTGTCACTGAAGTGATTAGTCGGATGTGATATCAGCGAGACCGATTTCATACTTGCCTTTATTGTTCTAGGATGAAGAGCGCTGCCCCAATATTGCAATTGTTTGTTCAATACGTACAAATGTAAAAATGTCAATGCTATGACCTTCCGAATACGTTCCTTTCGAAAATTTCAAAGTTGAGCCAGCGGCAAAAGTTGTCGCGGATTCGCTTCCCCGTCTGAGGCGGGATCCTTTTTCCGCTTTCCACTAATATTCAGATGATACGCAGTGTTCCCTGTCCACCAAAATGTTTATGTTCATTATATTTCTGCGCGTATCGTGTATCTGTACTGTTATTCATAGTGGTTCAAGTGAGCTAAATGCGATTAAGACCGAACATATCCAATTTGGAGGTAGCTTATAGCAGTAGCTTTAGTTGTGATCATTTTTGAAAGAGGCCCTATGCTAGCGGAGAAAACTGCCCTGTGAGGTAACTTCGGACTAATATATTGTTATAGAGTTGAAGTCCAGTGAGATCATCACCTCGCTTAACTTATTGCGATCTAACTTTGTTTTTGTGGGCGTTAGGAGTTGTGTCTACCTTAACTTTTTAGCTTTGATACTGTATTATTTACTTTTTCTATGCTCGGGCGGTTGAGCTACTGACAAGTTGTTTCAAAGGGATGGCGTTGATTTATAGTACCGCAGTTCGCCGGTGATCCTGCAGGTAGGCGGGAATGACTGTGATTGAGTTCAAAGTCTTTCATATCTCCTCCAGAGTATTTGTGCACAGAAATTACTATTTATTGTAATAGTCACAAAGAGGAGAACCGGAATTCTGGGACCGCTCACTTTGTTGCGGGGATTCCAGTGCTAATGTGTAGTTGTTTAAGGTCATAATTTCTTGAGCGTGAACTGGTTGCTCTGTTTCACTTACGCTTGGAGTAATTTTACCAGTCATCGTATCTTTTTGATTTTTGTAGAATGTTCAATTTCACTGATTACTTGTTCAAGTCAACATCTGGGTCGGTTGGCTACCTGTCTTTTACGCTTGTCTACATGTTCTAGTCTGTCCTTTGTTGTTAGCATTAATGTGTGTTGTTTGATATTCTGATCTTTTAAGACCTTCATGGCTTTGGGAAATAAAGCCTTGTTTGAGTGGAGTTTTCCATCTTGTACGCACAGTTACTTGAACAAAATCAAAAAGATGCGCAAATTCGAAGGGCTGTAGCGATAAGCCAAATCTTAGTCGAACTCTCACCTCTGGAACATTCCGGTGTGGAGCGTTTCTATCTAGCGTTTCGAGATTTTCATCCAAGGAAATGCCTAAAGGGATCAGATTGAGAAGGGATTACGTGAGTCGCCGAGCCTCATATGCGATGAAATTGGTGGGAGGAAGCGCTCTATTCCAGTGACAGCTGAACGCATGGTTTTCCGTTACCAATTTCCACATTTTACCCTTCATATAGTTGCACATATGGAGCAGAAACCTAATCACCCACAAGAAGAAGTTGGCAAGTGTCCTAGAAAATTCTGATGAGGGATGCGAAGCCTGTGGTAATCTCATTCTTACCGTCCCAAGCACTGTAATTTAAAGGAGGATCCCACGATAAGAACGAGAGTCGAACAAGGGGGAAATTGCCCCGTGGGGAGACAGGCGGACCCCCTGAGGGTGCGGACCGACACGCAGTCGGCAGCAAAAGATCTGACCTCGGCGATCTAGCATGGCTCGCTCTTGGCGCACTTGGCGATCCACGCCCACAGTCTATCGAATCACTCGCCGCAGATCTATACGCAGCGAGTGATTAGATAGCTGAGGGAGCGTTCTATTGAAGAGGGCACAACGACTGGAGTCGCATCAATGCCGAGATCGAGAGGAAAGGAAGGGATCCCATTTCTCGGGTTCTGGGCCGTTTCTCATGCTTTCTCGTTCCTTCTGGTACCACTTACCATCCCTAACTTAAGTTAGAATGGGATGCTTTTCTATCGCAAATTCTGCCTTTAAAGGCACAACCCAGGCAGAAGTCATGTGAACGATTACTTTCGGTCTGTGGGATGGATCCTTAGAAGACAATCACAGATGTGGCATTCCTGTGCACGGAAACCACCCATAAAGAGCGCTAGGGCCATCTAAAGTGGGCTGCTGCAACTGCAAATTTTTTATCAGGCTGTTGTCTGTCGTCCTCTCATCTGTTGCGCTCTCTCGCCTCATACTCTCATTTTCGCGCTTAGTCTCTCAATCACTCACTGCCTTAGCACAGCCGATTGCGAAGGTGCGTGAGTTCTGAATCTGAGCGTTTTGGATGGATTCTTTTCGTTCTCCTTTACTGCGAACCCATTTCGTACCGATACATTCGCATTCGTGTGCAAGAACCACACCAGTTTGATCCTAGGGCATACCTTTATCATCAACTCAGAATTGCCTCAAGCACCTTTGAAAAGACATTTTTAATTCGCCTAGTTTGATGACTATACACATGAGGGCAATTGCATAATTTTTGTCGAATGGTCTACGGCATGGAGGTTAGCAGATGGAGGTATTGCCCGAAGACTTATGATATGACTAATAAATTCATCTACAGACCCTCGGGACTTCACTAGTACAAACCAGGGCCATCAAAATTTTTGTAATGGTTCCCGACAAACCCCGCCCTACTCGGTTCACGCTCCACCCACCGCGATAACGGCACATCTCCACTGCACGTGGGCTACTCTATTCCATCCAATGAATAGATTCTGCTGGTATAAGTTCAAGGTAGATATAATCAGTGATACAGTGATGAAGAAAAAACAAACAGGCAATACGGTCTAGAACACGAGAAATGGCCCTTACTCTGCCTGCTGATTCGCGCGTCGAGCATAACTCACCGGTGCTTCCACCAACGCCAGCATGTCTTTGCTAGAGCGGCCACAGACGGACGGCCAGGAGATTGGCGGGCAACGGCTCGGGTACGGCCCCGCAGAAGGCATGCTCTTCACTGCCAAACATGCATCGTCCCGCACTCTTGGGAGGAGGGGAAGGAAAGACACCCCTTCACTAGGTATATTTTCCACTCTTCGAACCCCCACCTTATCGAGAATGCTCCTTCAAAAAAGCTGCTAAATCAGAATCTCGCCAGAGTCCATCGCACTAATAGGATCTACAGAGCACTACTTTTTTTCACTAAATCCTGATCATAGTACCTACGACGAATCCGTCATGAACCGAGAGCAACAAAGATCTTCAAACATGCTCATTTTTCAACACCTCAGAGCCCATGCAGCCTGTGGAAACCGCGTTGGGCCTGCGCCCACTCTACCTGCCATGCGGAATATAACGGTCCTAGTTGGCCCAAGCTAGCCTCCCATTTTCCTAAACCCGAGTGTATTCATTGACTCAGAAAAGTGTCGTAGGTTTGCCGAATATTTACACGCTCTCTCGTCTCGACTAAGCAGCGATCCTCCTACTCATGACTTTTAGAACCATGCATCATCAATTACAATCTGCGATTAGTAACTTGCGGAGGCAAATAATAATTTGCTCTTAATTACTCTTTTACCCATCTTGAACGAAATATGCGGAAATAACCGTTCGTGTAATTCTTACTACATAACAGAACAAATGGTAAAACAATAGCATTTACTCAAACAACAACGGTGCGATTAGAAACCAAACCTAGTAGCCTAAAGGACGGACCCTTGCCTTACTAGGGGGCTGGAGACATAGCATCCCCCGGACCGTACCACAGTCCGCGCGCCGTGGGCCTGTGCCATAACGGGCGGATCTGGGCCGCTATCGCGGGTTAACTTGTGATTCCCGGTGGTCGAACTCCCAAGCGACGTCGTGTGTGGCAATATCGGCTCCTGCGAATAAACCATCCGAGATACATAAGATAGCTGCGAATATCACACTATGGTATACATAGGACCACAAGGTATAATGATGACAGGATCGGCGACCATGTTCCGAGCAGAAGGCAGAGTCGAAAGTACTCCCGTTTTCGGGCCTCCGGGGATCCTGTCGCAACGTCGAATAGTCAGCTGGGCAGTGCGTGTCAACACCAGGGTCAACCCTACCGTTGTTACTCTTTGAAGATTTTCTACGACCCCCCCTCTCTGAGCGATTTCGTACGACCCCCCCCCCCTATATGTAATACTATGTGATACAAGGCTGAATCGCGCCCATCGTCGTCTTGACGATGGAGCGCGTTTACTGACCGTGAACTTTCGGCGAACGGGGATTCTGGAATCTGGACGAACTTTCTTCGTTAAATTTCAGGTAGCTCGGAGGATGGTGGTGAATTCTGGATCAGCGACGCTCATCCGTCACTAGTAAACTAATTTGATCGCAAACTATTCAATATGGATAATTTATTAAGCAAAAAATGAAATTCCGCTACAATTATTACCCTCCTCTTTCTGGGGCTAAAACTTTCTTCATTTTCAAGCTTTTACGCCGTTCTTATTTGCAGTGAAAACTCCAAATTATCCTCTACCTAATCGTGGCTAAATTTGCATCGAAACTAAATTTATTAAAACTTTAGTACGTTGTTACTTTTTTGTGGTCAAACGCGACTTTTTTACCTTCGAACGATCATAACTTTGTTCAAAGTCATTCATTCGGGAAGCTGAACAGGTATGACAAACTACAGGATTCAAGCTTTCTAACGACCACCAAAACGTTTCTGAAAAACCAGTGGTTCAAAAATTAGTCCCGTTGTTACTTTTTTGGGGGTCTGTGTTACTATTTTTCTGGGACCGCGACTTTTTCACCCTCAAACGATCATAATTTTGTTCAAATTCATTCATTCGGGAAGCGGAACACGGTATGACAAACTACAGGCTTCATGCTTTCTAAGGACCACCAAAACGTTCCTGAAAAATTAGCGGTTCAAAAATTAGTTCCGTTGTTACTTTTTTGAGGGGTAGTCTTCGAGCCGTTTTCTTGGAAGCGCGGGTTTTCCTAGTTTTCACTGCCCGTAACTTCTTGGAAGACCAATTTCATGTTTGACCTCGGATGTGCTAGAAAGCATGCGCTTGCTCTACATCCCTGCCTTGGCGCGCGCCACGCCTCGGGCGCCCTTCTGATTCGCTGATTCATTTGAAAGCTCATTTAGAAGGAAGCTGGGTTTATAGATGCTCTAGTATCACTTATCTTGCGTAAACGTAACAACGTGCTGGCTACTAATCCCACTGGCGGCCACCGAGGGCCAGTACGACCCCCCAAGCTCACCTAAGTACGACCCCCTCGTTGTTACTCGTAACAACGTAGGGTTGAGCCTGGTCGAGACCCCGTCTTGCGATCTACCAGAAAGTCCAATATTTGATCGACGGTCAGAATGCTTTACGAAGAGTCGTGCGATCACGACACAGCCCATATGTGGGCTGCAGCCCGTCGATCGCGTGGGATGTTATATCCCATATTTTGGGAACAAATTTTGATTTTCTAATTGTTTTCCTTTCCGTTTCTCTCGGTGAGCTTTCTTCTCTATCATTTGGAAGGTTTTACTTTCCAATTGGGTTGCTAAGATTGATGAAAATTTCACAAAAGTTCCACGCGGCCGCAAAACGTAACACATGCGCGGTTTTTAAGGTGCTGATTAACGATTACTTGAAACTCCTCCCTGCCTATAGTGTAAACAGCCTTTCTCTTCTGAAAAGACTTCACATTTTATGAGCGCGGAATGTTCTGCTACATATTTTGATTGATTTAGCTTATCATACAAGAATGTTCACCTTGTCCTCAAACTACTAGAAATCTTATCGTAACATCCTATCACTTAACAGCTGTAAGTGTTGCGCCGCGTAGAAGCAATAAAGCAGAAGACAAAGATCACAACTGTCGAAGGGCTCGATTTTACCGAAGAGCACGTGCTTGTCAAGATAGTTGCAAAGTTGAGGCCTTCCTGATCGTAAGTGGATTAACTAAAAATAAAGCAACCTTATCTCACGGTTGACCGATCTGATAGGAGTGTTTCTTTTGGAAGGTTAACAACGATAACACATGCTCTCTTAAACATAGAAAACACCCGAGGATCAAATAGTTGGCATATACCTAAATCTTTAGGATTGTGCCACTGGAAAGCTTCACGTGCGGCCACCTTTGCTTTCCCAATGGAGGCTTGATTTCCAGAAGAAGCGTTGAACACTACTTTCCTCATCACAAAGTACTGGTCACCAAGAAGTGCCAATTCCGACGCGTTGCTAGGACTACTAAACACATTCACGATTAGAAAAATTCTTCTTTTGCGGAGATACGATGGAATACGATGACTAGGAGCGATCGGCACTGACTGATCATTGTGATGCACCACGAATTCGGAGACCATCAGGGACCGTAGAAGTGCGCTTCTGTACTATTCTCCTTTACCGGCCAATCTGTGCTTCAGACACCTTTGGCCATTCCCATCCATCCCAAACTTTACTCAATTTCTACAGATGTTTACTCGGGTAACACCGATTCCCATGACAGAGACATAGACAGCTTAAGGGGCAGGCATCGCTCTTCGAATATGATACGGTTACTCTGGTCTACTTCCAATTCAGTGCTTTTTCATCATTCTCGACACTTCATGCCACTTCTACAGAGCAGAGGAGCAGAGAATGCGGCTTTCGAGGTTTTAGCTGGCATCCGCACACACTTTGGCAATAGCTGGGAGCGTCACGTCTCGTCACGCTAAAGCGTTTCCTGGTACCTCCGTATTGCGGTACCTGCTCCACCCCTGGAAAAGTACTATAACGCAAAAAATATTCACCTTAGGTCTTGCGTTCGCGGTCTTACTTGTAAAAGGAACAGTTAGACCGGTGTCACACTTCCCAGATCGAGCGATGTGCTAGCGAATCGCGAGGTACGAGCGATGCACCTTCGAATCAAACTATGCACCAGCAGTTCGAACTGCGTACTATCGTTTGCCGACAGAAAGCCTGTCGCACGGCAAAAGATTAGCCGCAGATGGGTCAGCGGACCAATCGCAGCTACTGTAGCGATTTAGCGTCAACTTAAAAAGAATGTACCACAGTACGCCTCAAATCACGAAGTACACGTTGCAACTGTCTGCTGACCTGTCTATGTCTCTCCTTTATCGCTGTGCGACAGGCATCTTGTCGAGAACCCATGTACCAGCAAATCGTATTATGTACCAGCGATCAGACAGTGTTCGGAAGTGGTGGTAGCCCTCTCGTTCGCACGTTGACTCTCGCCACTTTCGCAGGCTTTCATGACTTCTCGCTCGCTCATGCTCACGTGAGTGTGGGAAAGTGGCAAGAGCCAACGTGCGAACGAGAGTTACTTCCGCCAGTTTCAAACAGCGGCATACTCACTCTCTTACCTTTTTCGTTTCCTCATTATCACGCAATAACGCAGGCCACGACCCTCTCGTACTCTAGTCAGTATCTTCTGTTTTGCAGCGCCTAGGCTGGATACAAAGATTTAATTCGATTCTGATGAGGCACGTGTTGACGAGCGCAGTAGAACTGGAAGCGCCATCAATGTGGCAGTGCTGATGCATGAATTTGCGGACATACGTAAGCAACTTTGGTTACGACCGTACTTATCGCTGCTCCCGAACCATAAAATCAGCCACTGATAGCTTTGCTTAGTATAAGAAGGGGTTCCACGAAAATCGCGCAGGATTCCTTCCAACCAAAGAAACTCTAGTATGACCGGCAGACCTCAACTCACAATCAAACGCTTGAGTAAGTATGACTTCTTTTTATGTACTGCTTTCAGATAAGTCAGTGAGTAAGTATATATATAGCATTGCGTAGAGCCTATGGAATGATGACAGATCTCTCTATTTGTAAACAGTTTTTGAAAACAATGGAAAAACACAATGTTCTTGTGAATTTGATAAGGGCATTTATCTTCATTTCTGTCTCTTGTTTACTCTGGCCAATCAAGTTCTGATGCTCTATACTTCGAGATACATCAAAGGCCTCGGATGTAGGCAGAACCACTGTGAGCAGCTTCCAAGCATACAGTACTTGCTTTACTAAGTTGACCATTGAATATAGCTTTTCCTCGTTCTAAAAGCTAGCATAATGCTTTCAATGTGGAATATACACGCGTCTATTACCTACAACACTTGGAAAAAATAGCAAAAAATGCTCCTCGGTGCGACTGCGATTTTAGTTAAGGACGTCAGTGTTTTCTCTTCATATATCGGCTGTTGTCATTCAGGGAATCAAATGATTTAGTAATGTCATGCTATCCTCTAAATTGAAAATGGTCGGTCGCCTCTATCGTCCTGACCAATTTCTTGGTTAACAATCATAGCACAGAAGGGATTTCTTCTCCCCAATTTTCCAGAATATTCAGACAATGCTTTCGTAAAAGTTGAATGATCTTGATCCCATAACCTTTATAATTTTCTCTCAAATAATACCTTACCAATACAGAGGCCTGGGTCACTAGTTTATTTTCATGCCAGACTAAATGGCTATAGAGCAAATCATCAACAGCGATGTTACAGAAAGCCTATTCCAACGCCATGCAAGTAACGGATCAAGCCTCAAAACAGACGAGGCAATAGCTGCCGTGAACGAATTGCCGGAAGTGCATCGTCGCTCAAACAGCTTCGATAAAGAAATCGAGAGGACTGCCCACGATGGAAACCTCGACTTTGCAGGTCAGTTATTAACTGGAAACGAAAAAAGACGCAGGAAACCAAACCAGATAAAGAGAATCATTGCAGGCTTCCTCAAACTTG
>KZ345241.1:20715-37687 GCA_002352805.1 Teladorsagia circumcincta
AAGCAGCCGAATTGGAGACCCAATAAAGTTCAAACTTTAAAGGCTTGAAGAATCATTACCAACGAACTCATCTTGCCAAGAATTCAAGAAGGTCGATCATGGAGTATCTTGGTTCACTATTGCAGGGTTCCACCACCTAGCACAAGAAAAAACACGCAAAAACGGGGTCGAAAAAGGGTCTTTTGTCCAGTGGCGGGACATTTGGATGACGCATTTGATATTAACAAGATTTACCATGTTAGAGCCTGCCCTGTATACTAAGGCTCTCCACCTACCAAAGTAGGACATGTCGAGGGCTGTGATGTATCCAGTTTTTAACATGTTTTCTTTCGTTAGCAGACTGCATGGGCAGGTGTCCCTCGACAACAGACCCACGAAACATTTATTACGAAAACCACACAATAGAAAACTGATTTCGAAAGAATGAAGCCTTAAGGAGGGCGTCAACCTATTTGCGGGAGGATAATATACAGTCCCTGTTAACTAGTGATTTAAAGTGATAGCTGATACTGGGTAAATGAGAGTGTAATTAATGACAACTGATAAAGTACAACTGCAACAGCCTAACCGTGATCACAGCTGAACTCCGCAACGTTCGGCGGCTCGAATATTATCCAGCACGCGGAAATTTGAACGCGTCAGAGCGCACGCTACAGTTGCAACGTCTGGAGACACAGTACCGTCGAGGAAGAAGCTCCGTAATATGGGAAGGTGCGGAACTTGAAAAAAAAACTGGCGTTATCGCAAGATAATTGGCATCCTCTAAGACTAAGCCTAGGAAGGGCGTAACCTTTGGGGAAGATGGAAATCGCTCACGCACGTCTTTCCACCCCTCCTAGACTTAGTTCCTGATTTACCATAAAGGAGATCTTTCATGCAGTTTCAATTGCATTGCCATCATAATGCCACTGTGCCTTGCTAAGAAACGCACAGTGCTTGGTTGTAAACATCGGGTGAACTATGAGATCATGTTCGCAGAAAAACTGAGACCCTAGCAACATTTGCGACAGCTTCCGCCGTACATTGTTACCAAAACAAGAATACGCATGAAATCCATGTCTGAAATTTCTGTTAAAACTCGATCAAGAACCCTTTTCATTATCTCGCGACTTCAGTTTAACTGAATCCTCTACTAATCTAACCAAGAATGCCCAACTTTTCTTCGTGGATTAGGTGCAACTGGCTGGCTGAGGCTGTTCCTTACAAAAGAAAGTTTGTGGACGGGAAATGCTCCGCGATACCAAGTGGAAGAGTTGGCACCAAGGTGGTTAACGCTGATCGTCATATGCGCAACCCTCGTTGCGTGCTAGTAGCAGCGCCAGGTATCTTGTTCACTAGCTCACATTTGCTCTCATTAGTTCACTTCGTAATCCCCTAGCGCCACCTCGCGCACTTTTAAGCCGCGTCGGCGGCACATCTACAATCCTCGTGTCTACCCTACCCACAGAATAGAATGTTTCACACAATCTCTGGGTTGTTGCTATGAGTAGATGTGCTATTCGCGTTGGTTCCCAGGAAGGAAGGTAACACGCATTGTACTCCATAGATTCTCCTATCTGGATTAAGTAAAGCGTAGTGGAAATCGGTAAAGATTCATGAGGCAGCTTAATATTTCCTAGTCTTATCACACCCACCAGATCGTACGCGTGTTGGATAACTGAACTCTCCATTCTTTTGGGTTGGTTGAAGCTGACCTTGAGTCACTGTGTGGGCCAGATCGGATTCAAGGAGGCACTATGGCTCTAAATGGAAGGAGAATCCGTGGAGAATCCCAGATAGTGCCGAACGGTATTGCCGATAGCGTTGTCCTTTCACCAAGTCCACCATTTCCAGATCTGCGAATCTTGATCGTTTCACTCTACTTTGGGGATACTCCTGTCACATAGAGAATAGTCTTCTTGTTCAAGTTCAAAGAGGACTCCACGATAAGAACGAAGGTTGAAGAAGGGGAAAGACAGGCGGACCTCCTGAGGGTGCAGACTGACACGCAATCGGCAGCGGGAGATTTGACCTCGGCGATCTGGCATGCCTCACTCTTACTCACTTGGCAAACCACGCCCACAGACTATCGAATCACTCACCGCGGATCTATACGCAGCGAGTGATTAGGTAGCAGAAAGAGCGTTCTATTTAAGAGTGAACAACGATTGAAGTCGCATCAATGCCGAGATCAAGGGTCAAAGAAGGGGTCCCATTGCTCGCATTCTGCGCCGTTTCTCTGGTTTTGCCTTCTCTTTGGTACCACTCATCATCGCTCACTTAATTTAAAATGGGTTGCTCTTTCATCGTGAATTCTGTCTCTAACTGTCGCAGATTCAGAATCACTACACAAAATCAAACAAAACTAATTTCTCTGAAATGCCAATCAGGACGCAAAAGCATACAAAAGGAGCACTAGGCTAGTATGGTCACTCTTCCCCAATCCTTCCTCCACTGCAGGTCTAGTAACAGATGTGGTAACAGGTACCATCGAAAGCAGCCGCAGTTATCGCGGATCCTTATGAGAATTGTGCCTTCAAGGGCACTATTTGCTAATGATTTGAGCCGCAATCCATGCGTTGCTGGTCATATGCCAAGCTGGCTACAGATTTGCCATGTATAGTAAGAACAGAGACGGTACAAGCAGTCACGGGCACTGACCGTGACTGTAACACCCGGCTGCAGCGTACCAAGCCCTCACTGAAGACTAATGACCTAACATCATTGTGACAAAAAAGCATGTCGGCACGCGACTCCTGCTATGTATTCTTCGCGGAAGTACTGAGAACAAATTCATCATAGTAACTACAATAATATATGTAAAATAATGGCTGCTAGTGCCTCAATATAATGGTTATCATAGCTGATTCAGCGGTACGTTATTCAACGAAATGAAACAACAACAATAACTTTCTCCATACATATGAGGCTTCAGGTATGGTGAACCCTGAACGAGATGGTTATACATGACATGATTAGAATGTCTCTGATCATGTGAGGACTAATATCGTTTCTGATATCAATGATACAATCAACGAAGGACGTGAGCGTAAACAAACAAGTAACAAACAAACGAATATGCGCTAACAACGTTGCCTAATTATCAAGAGAACCCGAAGAGGCTATTTGCGTAAACCATCGGCGGAACCATTGGATGTGAAACAGCTTCGAACGAAGTGAATTTTGGCTGAAGACAGTAGTGTGAGCGGCGTCAAATGACAAGATTGAAACACCGAAGAGATAATAAGGGCCTGATTGAACGATGTAAACAACTTACGGTGAGATTATCTCCAGTAATTGTAATGAATGCTCCCTTGTTTCCCATTTGATCGCAATAATTCGGAGCGGAAAACACCTACAACACAAAATGATTACTCTGCCCTGTTTTATGGCATTCGCATGAGTATGTCATTTCACCGAGGAATTCGTTGCAAACATCATAAAATCACAGTCCATATCTCGTCGACTGATTAGGCGAGTCGTCACTGTTGTGGCGGCCACCGCACTCAATAGAGGTTGTGTTGATAAGCTGTTGCCAGCATGCTTTGGGGATATCCAGCGATGTACGTTAGAAACAACTTATCCGCGCGACTTCTATCAAATTCGGCTACGTCGAATCAGGAGACCCGAATATTTAGAAGGCGATATATGCACTGCATTCGTGCGCTTGCAGTAACACATGAGCAGGGAGGTAACTTTTTTCGCAAAATTAGACAAGCAAACAAAGCGATGGGACAGAGCAATATTGAGTAAGAGAGGTGTAAGCGATGAGCGGACGTTAGAGAACTCGATACGAATGCTAGCGCTCACATCAGTGCTTAAGATAATAAAGGTCTTCCTTACCGTTATGCACTTGCCGTTGTGATGCACCTCATAACCTTCCGGTTTTACTTCGTGGCTCCTACAAACACATATTTACTGCATATACATGTAATGTTTGACCGAAACCACTGAATTTTCACCTCACGACATACTGAACACCATTCTTCGCGATCCAAGCATCAGTGATGTCTGGCCCAAATTGACATCCTACACCTCGTTTCGAGGGTGCGCGACCACGCAGTTCTTGCGGATCTGACCTAAATCAGCAGCTCTGCATTACTTCTTTACAGTAGATCAAGCATGGAGTCCCCACAGGAGCACACTATCATTTATCAGATAAATTCTGCCGTTTAGAGAACACGTCTCTCATCCCTGTAGATAAATCATATCACTCTGCTCAATCACATCAGTGCACGAGATAGTGGGAACAATTGTAGGAATAGGTTACTTTTGGAGCCACTCACCATAGCAAATCGCACATAATCCCTTCATCAGGAGGTTGACGTACTCTATCTGTCTTTCGAATATCGTCTAAAGTTACACCGTCTTCCTTGAACAAACCTCCATGGCATACCTAAACGATGTTCGATTAGAAATTGGGTTTCTCATTCACAAGTTGCTACCTTACCATCCATCATACATATGCCACTTCGAGGAAAAACACATTTGCACCCGAGGGAAATGCCAAATCATGTTTATTTCTACCCGTATAGAGCACTGCAAATTCATGGAAAAACTTCGACATACCACCATGAGAAACTACTACGGTAGCGATGACTATAGAGCGTCAATACCTTGTTTATGCCCCGGATATCAAATAATGACAAGCGCGAGAGAATTTTTACTGTTGACCATCGCTATAATTTCTTATCTGAACATTCCATCCTTATCTCACAAATGACGTTGCTACTCCACCCCTTAACAACAATTTGGGATGAGCTGTTGTCCCATGTCAAACATTTTCAGGCAGCCATCTTTTATTTAAGCATCGTTTTCCCTCCTAATATCATTACAACTATACCTTGCCAAGCACCATTAATCACTCTTCAAACTTTACCAGTTGCGAAAATACTTACATAATCTACACGTAACCCGGACCCAGCGTGCACTATCATGTTCGACTACAAGTTAGGCTCAGTGCTGTGTTTATGATGCTAAAAATTACAAACCACAACGGTAGCAAAACAAATAAAAAACTGACGAAAATTTTCCTATTGATAAGATGGCACAGAGGAAGCAAACAGAAGATTTCAGTGAAAAAGTCAGCCATTTGAGCCGTGTACTTCTTTCTAACTTCCCCTTCAAAGCCGTACATCTGAAACACACAATAACTGAGAGAAAAACAGCGATTCACCTCGCAGACTGTACTCCAACAACATAATCTATTACACTTGCACTCACCTTATTCATCACGTCACTTTCGTGATTTCCGCGCGATAAAAAGAAGTGGTTGGGATAGAGTAACTTATAGCTGAACATTGTGAAAATTGTTTCAACACTGAAGGAGCCGCGATCAACAAAGTCGCCATTGAAAAGCTGAAATCAAAGTGCTGTTGTATTCCAAACGTACTAAAGATAGGTTAAATTATGTAATAGAATCGGTTTTTGTCTAGTAAAGGAGGAGGCATGTGATGCAACAGTCCATATCGCTTCAAGTAATCCAATTTCAAAGGAAAGGAAGCTGGGGGGTGGGAATAGAAGCGGAGGCGGAATGGTTCACGCACCCCGAGAATTCTTGAATAAAAATTGGAGCTTTTCTAGGCGGCAGCAAATGTTGCACCACGTGTCCCCGCTCGAGACCACAAACCGGGTTTTCGTAAAAGCGAATAGGTTCTCTTCTCTACCTCTTTCTCCCAAAGGCTAAATGCGTTCAGTTTTAAAAAAATCGAATATATATGGAAGTTATTTAACTTCGATGACTCGAAATAAAACTCACATAAGGATTGGTTTCTGATGGAAATCCGTTAATATCAAATATATTACAGAGATCGTAGAATTGACCATGTATATCGCCACAAATGGTAAAACGTTGCTTTGCAGGCACATCAATCTCAACCAACGTTGGTTGCTCTTTGAAGTACGCGTAGATATCCAACAAAATCTAAACAATAAAGCATCTTAATGTGCCCCTTGAAGAAAAGTTTGCTCAGAGGTACCTTAAACGCATATTTTCTGTGCAGCTTTCCTTGCTTTTTGAAAGTTGCAATCATTTCGTTGACAAAATCGACAGTAATAACGTCATCCAGATGTGGTCCATCATAATTCTCCTCAACTACTGCAAGCATTAACATCACTGTGCAATATTCACACTACTGTATTCATATTCATCATCATAGACTGTTCTCAGCTGAAATCGTAAAGATGGAGCACGTAGGCACAAACCAGCAAACCAGAACACTTATGCGCGATAAGGAAAGCAGTAAGCTGCAGCGCTTCTTCGAGTGTGGTTCACTAGGGCAGAAAGCGACTATTTCGCTTTTCGCGCGCGAAACTTTTTTCGTTGAATGAACCTCGGGTTCACTCTCTGCGTTGGTGCACCTGGGGTTCCCGCAGCGAAAAAGGGACGCTCGTAAAAAACGGAAAATTCGCTTTCTGCCCTGGAGGAGCACACCCCGCTTCTTCGAGTGCTCGCTTATCTGATCATGACAATATTTATAGAGCAGGAGCATGTAGGATATGATACTAATGTAGTATAATAATATGCTTCCATTGATTTCAACAGCGTACAAACTTACTCATTGTGGAGAGGTCGATTGATTCCGATATACTTTTCTTGTCATGGTCTACTGATATTGCTTTCTCAAATGCGATCCGCCGCACGATCTTTTGACATTCATCATGCTTGCGTTTCGCATCTGCATCATTCGGATGGGCGCGGACAACAGTGGCGTAATCAGCGAGCGCCTTCTTGAACCGAGCCAAAGCCATGTTCGCTGTCGCTCGACGGTAGTATCCCTGCATGCCAGAAACATGAGACACAGAATGAAAGGATAAGGTCTGGAATTTAAAATGCTGAAGGAATATTGCTGACCTTCATGTAAGAAGGGTCAATCGAAATGGCGTTGTTGGCGTCTTCTAGAGCACTACCGTACAACTCTTTTTTCAGATAGGCCATACTCCTAGGAAACAACACTGCCTTGCAAAATATTAAGAACAACAGAGACACGGTGCTTACCTATTTCCGTATAAAACTGCTGTCGGATGATGCTCTATGGCCATAGAATACAACTCTATTGCGACGTCATATGCTTGATCTAGAGCATGAGACAGTAAGTTCTGATAATACCTGTTTTACAGAGATGTTAACCGCCAAACTCTGAAGATTGCAACCTTTGAAGAACTGATTTGCTTCCTCCTTTATTCTTGACGCTTTTGCCTCATCACCATCCAAGTTCTGATCGTGAATGCTCTCTAGTACAGTCGCTACAACCTCCTCCACTGATGCCGTCATCTCTGTAGGAATCAATCTGATTGACAGAAAACAACGCTGCAGAGTTACACACTTTGGGCTAACAATGCCCACCGATTCCTTCGAAATTCACTGGAACAGATGAGTACTCGACTTTTTCAGATCGTACTAAACAATGAATGCTCGAGTTTCTCAGCTACAGAACCAGTCTTCGAAGTGTATCTAAAATGAGCTTGGGGAAGAGGAGGGGGACATTCAAAACAGGACCGATGGTAGGTGTCACTGGGGCTAGGCCCAGGAGTGGGGAGAGACCCTAAGAGAATTACGATCTTCACTTCCTTCCCACGATCTCTTCCACCCCCCCCCACCTTGGAGCTTAGTCCCAAGCACACTATTCGCTCACTTACTGGCAGGGTGAAAACCGTGGAGGAAACAGCAACAACTCGTCGAGGATTTTCGCCTGCTCAGTCACGCTCTCCCGCGCAGTCATTCCTCTCGACATTACTCTCGCACTGTAGAGAGCCATGGTCGAGAGATTCCTCGACCGTTATTCATTCATTCACTGGAAAGATTCCCCAACCGAAATCTACCTTCCGTTCGCACTATTCGAGCGAGGTAGTCGTATTTTGGGACTGAGCAAGGTTACCTACCGTCAAGAACAGTGTGAGGGGATCGTAAAAAAAGTTGTCACGACGGGTTTTTGGACGAATTTGGCCGAAAATTTCGTGAGTGTAAGGTGAACTAGGTCAAATTGGTGGAATTGACACTTTATTACAACTATCTACATGGTGGGGGTCGCATCAATACCCCTATGAAAGGAGAGGTCGCAAAATTTTTGGAGTGAACGCGACGACTGACCTTGCCCCGCCTTCGAATGGTCAACATATTCTTGGAAGGAAAACCTACAGTCAGATTCAGTTTTATAGTTTATCGAAGCGTCTCCAAGATTGTAATACGTAACAAGGCCGACAATACGGCTTTCTTCGTCTTCTTCAAAGCCTGAAAAAGTCGAGAACTTTGAGATTAACCCCTCGAAGCTTCTAACAATCCTGAAGGATATCCAGTAGACTAGAAAACCCTCAGTCGGTATCGGTCAATCCGGAATGTTACCAGCTTACCTTGATGTCTGTCGCCAAGGAGCGAGAGAGATCACCACTGGAACTTCAATTTGAGTACACTGAGCATTACTACGCCATTTTTCGGCCTCTGTAAATTTTGACCTACACTAGTGTCGGTCAGGTTGAGGCAGTAATGCTCAATGTAATCAAATCCAAGTTCTAGTGGTGATGCCTCTCGCTCCTTGGGATAGACATCAAGGTAGCCTGGCAAAACTCCTTGGACTGACCGATACCGATTGACGGTTTTCTACTCTATTGGATTTGTCTTCGGGATTGTTGAAAGCTTCGAGTTGTCGATTTCAAAGTTATCGACTTTCTCAGGCTCTGAAGATTGCGAAGAAAAGCGAGACGTCAGCCTTTTTAAGTGCTACAATCTTAAGGGAGCTTCAATGAACTATAAAACTAAATCATCAATGCCAAGATTTAAAGAAAGTCGATGTGGGCTACAATAAGATATGCGTACAGTCGAATGAATCCCACATTCTGAGACTGGTATTATCACAATCGATCACAAGACGGTTAATTGTTTATTGAACGAACAAATAACTGCTGTAGCATCACAGACTTCAGAAATACGGCAAGTGAGCTAACGAAAAATGATCCTAATCAGAGTAGTTCTTGACTCCGCATCTAGTACTTTCCTCAGGAGAAGTTGATGACGGAGCGTAGGCTGAAAAGGAAGAATTCGATCGGAGAGGCATTCCTCTGCAGAAAGTCGGAAACTTTTTCTTTTTCAGCAACATACCTTTCTCCTTTGTGGAGGACATCAAATGCTCTGTTTATCTCAGAGAGAGGGAAACGATGTGTGATAAACTCGTCTATTTTCAACTTCTTTTCCATATATTCTTCGACAAGTTTGGGAACACTTTCAACACTCTTCCATCCTGAAATAGCAGTCAACAGCTAACATTGGGCTGAGGATAAACAAAGGCGTTTTCGAAACGCTACTGATCGAACAGATAACAAGCCAACAGTTCGAGCTTTGGTAATAGAAAGGCTTCTGACAGTTTGGCGGGATCCATTCACAAAATCAACGAACTTACCACCGAATGCTGACCCACACCATTTTCTTCCTGTCACCAGCTGGAAAGGTCGGGTAGAGATTTCCTGTCCCGCAGCTGCCACCCCGATAATGCAAGAAACACCCCAACCTTTATGTGCAGCCTCGAGAGCTTGACGCTGAACATGAATGAAGGTGCCAAAGGAAGGGAACAAAGAAACGATTAAGATTCAGGAGTCATAGTGAACGTACCATTGTATTAACGTTGCCGATACACTCGAAGGTGTAATCAAAGCCTCCATCGAATTGCTCGACAAGCCAAGCCTGCAAAGTTTTCTCAGCTGGTACCGTTTTTGGATTGACACAATCAGTTGCACCAAATTGACGAGCTGAAAGAAAAGGCGGAATTTACATTGAACGAAATCACCTTAAAAAACGGAAGAAAACAGCCACAGACGTGGGCAACGAACCGGCGTCAAATTTGCTCTCCATAACGTCAATGGCCACAATTTTCTTCGCACCAACTGCTTTAGCACCCATAATCACAGCGAGGCCTACGGCTCCGAGCCCCCAAACAGCAACAGTGCTTCCTGGCTCCACCTTAATTGAAAAAGTTAGCCATGAACCCTCAAATTTGAATACACTGAGCTATCTTAGATTTGAATGGCATATTTCGCTTACACAGCATTTAATCATAATATAAACATGAATAACTGGACTAACTCTGCAGGTTTAAATGCTTCAAGGCCTACTAAAGCCACCGCAACTAATCACAACTTGCAAAAATTTCAAGCCACCTCCTTTGTTTGCCGCGCAAACCGACCAATGCATGTAGCTAACGATACTGTTTGTTTGACTGTTGAATAACAAAGACCGAATAAAGTGAATCGTCTCAAACAAGTGGTGAACTGATCTAGGGTTAATTGAAAAAGTCCTCTTGGGGCAAATCTTAGCGTTCAAACTGGCGTTATTGACTCAAAGATTTTGATTAGATGTCTGTAACAGTCTAAGTGAAAACCTTGCATGTTTGAAGCACTGCTCCATATCCGGTGGAAATGCCACATCCGAGCAAGCAAACCTTGTCAAGTGGTGCATTTGGATCAATCTGGAAGTAGAAAAATGATGCTGAGATGCTCAGAAATAGCAAATAACGAGAAGATATCGAACTTCTAACCTTGCATAAAGATATGTCTGCGACAACAGTGTACTCAGAGAAGGTCGAGCACCCCATGAAGTGGTACAAAGACTTTCCTTTGCAAGTGAATCGACTTGTACCATTAGGCATTACGCCATTACCTTGCGGAATGCTAAAAAATATTTCAGCAATCAGTCCGTATTTGGGAAAGATAGATTACAAAGCTACACGATCAACAGTGGGAATATATCACCTTTAAACACCTATAAGAACTGTACAACTGTGTTGAGTTTACTGAAGTAAACCCAAAAGCAGATTTTGGAGAGCACCCCTTTTCGGAAAAATCATCTATTTCGAGGGAATTAAAGCGAGGACATAAAAGAACAAAAAACCAACACATAAAATGAAGTGAAAGTACTCACCGTATTTTCTGACAGAGGTTGGTCTTCGGATTCAAACAATATTCGCATTCCTTACACTGTGGAACATACAAAGGAATAACATGGTCCCCTAAAACAAAATTAGAAAACTGGGATTACTAAAACAATGCAAAGAGTATTGCGAGCAGGGTCAACCGCCCGTTGTGTCGATTCACTTTCATGTCCCTTCCTTCTGGAGGGAGCCTCTACACAACTCCCAACACCATCCTCACAAGGAAAGGCCCTCAAGTCGCCATGGCCATTCAAGAAGCCATGCATACGCCTCGATGCAACTTCGGACGCTGATCTCAAATCTACCTTCCAAATCTGCTAAACGATCCTCTGAACGGAGTTATGAAGCAAAATAGCGCAACGGTAGTGGTCGGCAGTCACAGTCAAAATATCGAAGGGTCGGTCCCTCATTGTGAATACTATTTTGCAATCTTCAGGGATTCAGTTAAATGGGCTAAATAAATCAGCTCAGCTGTATACCCGAAGAAATGAAACAGTAAACCCAATAGGGGACCGATCCTCCGACGTTTTGAATGTGAGTCTCGACCATTACCGCTGCGCTATTTCTCTTCACATCTCTGTTCAGAAAAGCGTTTAGCAGATTTGGAAGGTAGATTTGAGATCAGCATTAGGAGGTACATCTAGGCGTATGTATCGCTTCTTGAATGGCCATGGCGACCTGAGGGACATTCCTTGTCAGCCGTGGAGGGTTCCATACACCTCCACCCTGTGGCCACCTTCACGAGGTGTTTCTATGGTATCGCCGGTTGACACACTAATCATCTTATTTTTCCCTGCAGAACTACGGCCTGGCAGCGGGGAGGGGGGGGGGGCAGGAGGAGGTAAGGAGAGAATGGACAAAATGTCTAATGAAAAGGTTTTCTCTAATTCACGTTTTGTTTAGAAGGTTTTCGTCAAAGTCGACGGAAAATCCGACAAAGGCGCACTCCGCTATCGAGGCAGCACCCTCCAAAAATCTCAAACTCGACTACCTGTACCATCACCAACGCACAAAACCAGAAACCACCCTCTCTAAGAACCTCAAATACGACCCCTTCTGCCGAACCTTATACAGTGAGGCATTGGTCCTTATTGCAAGTCAGTGATGCCTATATCAGCATGTTACACTAAAGTGCTCAAGGATTTTTTCATACTACACCGTAATCTTTGATAATCAAAAGTTTCTTTGTTTAACACTCACCAGGTTGAAAACCAACGACTCCTTCACCAACGCTTTCCACCACTCCAGCACCCTCATGACCCAAAACGACGGGGAAAATTCCTTCCGGATCGTGACCGTCGAGTGTGTATGCATCAGTATGACAAATGGCAGTGTACAGAATCTGAATTTGATACAAGACAAAATCAAAATACAAAACACGTCACATGCTGCCACTTGTTAGGCCTCCTAGCTTACAAATTGATGACAATTATCACAATTAAACCGGAGCATACGTCGTCTTAATTAATTCAATCGTCGTCTTAATTATCACAATCCACAAAAAAACAGCGTCGCTCATGAAGCTAGAGTTTTGAGAAGTATGAGGAAGATTGTGCGAATGTCCCTGAAACGTTTCGAAAATAAGTCCTGGCGCCCAAACTTGCACTAGGATGACTCATGAATTTTTGATCATATCCGGGGATCAAACTGATCCTGTTCAATTCAATTCAAAACAACCTGCTACGGTAGGTCGACACACTATCACCCCGGTGAGTACTCAAGAACACTTGACTACCTTTGCAACGAATACTAATAGAAGGACGGTTTCATTTCCTAGTTAAAAGCGACGTAACCCTCCCATCTTCTGAGATTCTCATCCCTTTGAAAGCTGAAGATACCCTTTTGGAAAATGCTCAAAGTGAAGCACATGTGAAAAAACGCTTTTTGCTAGGCAAAACCAAAATTAGGTAGCCCTGTGGTCAGCACGAAGATTCTGAAGCAAAAGCGCCCTCTATTGAGATTTGGCTGGACATGGGTTTTGCTCATCCAGGCTCAACTTAAGCGGATAAGTGTTCAAATAAACGGCTATACATGCTAAATAAATGACACTGCACAATTAAATACTGTTAGAAACAAGCACTGCACTCAAGAATAAATTCATTGTAAGTGTCGGAATGATAAGGAAAAAAGAACTCCTGCAAACAATTTAGTGATAACGATTGATAGCACGTGTCAAAATCCTAACACATCCTATTCATTTTCTAAACGTAACGTTCATGCGGCGAATAGCCAATAAAAGAAGATAAAAATAGAAAGTGAGTTATCAGTCGAGTGCAATCGTGGATCGATTATTCAAGGACATACCTTTATTCTAACTTCGTGAGCCTGCGGCGGTGCAACTTCAATATCCTCAACTGATAACGGCTTTTTTGCTTCCCAGGCTACCGCAGCCTTACATTTGATGACCTGGAACGGACACTAAATAGATACAGCCATGAAATTAGTGAAGCGCGGAATATAGAAAGTTCCGAACACCCTACCTTTCCTTGTGTATCGGACATTTTCTCAAAGCACCTAAACCAAATGATTTCAATGCTTGCAATGCCAAATTACTATTCCTTATCAAAAAATTAGCATCCATGGTACGTCAGCAACAAAACGTTTGTACGCAGTACTTTAGTTGAAGGAACTATCAAATATGGCAACAAAGTAAATACCTTCAACAAAAAAAGAAGACGTCCTTCAATACATTTATAACCACAACAAGGAAAGAAACGGAAATAGTCAACAACTAAAACATCTTGAGACACAGCGACGGCGCATATCAGTCAAATAGGAGTACAGTCAGCGCTCCATGGTCAACACCCATTCGATATGCGGTGTCTGCGGGAACATATCAACTGGTCTTATCGATACCACTTTGAACGGTCTGCCGGCGTATTTCTTGGAGCTAAATCAAGCGTGTAAGTCTGGGCAGGAAAATAACTGAGACTGAAATGATTGTTGTAAACGAATTGAGATGAAATACGTTATTGCTGTCACAGTAGAGATCTAAAACCGTGAGGTTGTGACTGTAATTTAGCCAGACGATTCTAAAATATCTGGGAGCTCTAATGGTAACAAGCGTAGGAGTGATTTACCTACTGCGTTCTGCTACGCCGCGTACTTTCGCAATCTGTTTTTGTTGCCAGTTATTAAAAACCCATCAATAATTCGAAGCGCAGCAATATGATGGAGTATCCGTGATAAAAAAAAATCTAGCAAAACAACCACCTCCGTGTGGAGCACCATGAGCATGGCGGGGTCCCCAGTACGATGAAAAGACCTAATCGATGCAAATGTAGAGGCCCATTACCACAATGGCCATAAGGATTTGCGATAGTTGAGTTGGGCAAAATTGGGCCGATGATATCTATAATACTTCCCACAGCTTCAAATGAGTGTACACAGGCAAGCTCTTGAATGGTTGATGCGCTTCAATGTAAGCTTCAACCCCAAACAACTTCCATCAAAATTAGAGCAAATAATGGATCTCCTAGTCAGAGAAGATATTTCTCATTATTGCACGGCCAGTATATAAACAATGCCAAGTCTGACACAAATACACAATTTGTCGAATAGTCTTCATACGAAGGCAGTTCTGCCGGCAACAGTGAATGTTTCCAACTTCTAAGTAGGCAGTTATGCTATCAGCAACCATGTAAGAGCGGGGTAGCGTAGCGGGAATCGAAAACGCCTAGCGTTGTCAAACTTTCATCTCGCGTCGTGAGCTTCTAACAGCTCCATAGAAGGCTGAATCGACTTTCTGAGAAATATCGTACTTGTACGACTATAAAACTCACGTTGGGCGGCAAAGATCAACAATGTTTTTCATAGCTGCAGCTGGATCACAAGAGACAAAGACGAGTCGTCGCAAAGATTCCATCTGGGAGTAAATAACATTGCAGAAAAAAAAAAACAGCCGACATGTACTCTTACCATGCGACATCCGAGGACAACTTTGTCGTGAACACCACACCTTGGTGGATCCATCACTCCAACTACATCTGAATGTACGAGGTCTATCCCAGAAGGAAGAGTGAACCGCAGTGATGAAAAAACGTCTTCTGCTTTGCCAGCAATATAACAACATCTGAAACAGGATTTATGAACAAATCGAAAACAAAAACCATTTGTCAGTTCTGCCTCCGTGAACCTTCGGAACCTCCTTTATCCCGAGCATGCGTTACCCTCCGCTGTACTCATGAGATCAGATTCTCTGAGAAGTCCTGCACAAAGAAAAAGAGTGTGTTACACAACAGAGGGTTTTGTTTCAAGCGGTATCACATTGTATGAAACCTCAACACTGATTTGGACCTTGGGTTTGTCAGCGTTTGTTCCTCTCCCTCTCTCTTTTCTCTTCTATTTCTCTCTCTGGCTCTATGAGCAAGGGAGTTAAAGGCAAGATTCAGGATCAGACTGATAAGGTAATTCCACTCCAATGTGGAAGTAAGGATGGGAGGTGGACCACCAGTGGAGAAAGAAGGAAAAAAATCGTGAAATACATTGGAAATATGAGTTTTTCGCCCTCTTTCTAGGGGAGCAACTACTTCAGTGAGGCCAAGCCCGGAGCTTGCCTTTAAGTGCGTTGTCGCAATGTTGACATCACCTTGGAATTACACCTCAACCTTACAACCTTGTTAGACCACTGTTCTTCTTCTCCCTTTCCCCGAGCATACACGATGGTTGACGCTGTTTAAAGAGTAGACGATGCCTGACCGATCATTTTCCAAGCATGCTTTTTCATTTGTCTTGGAGAAGGGGGGGGGGTGGGTGGGGAGGTGGTGGGGAAGAGTGCAGCCATTTGGCGCGGTTTATTGACACCTCTATACGGTTACAAAACGTCTGTCAACCAAAAGTCAGAGTGTAGATGGAAAAGTATACGCTTTGCATAGTATTAGATTAGGCTAAGCCTCCAGAAGGAAATGAGGGAGGCAGAGATGCTATAATAGTATGCATGTGTGAGAGCTTCCAGAAAATACTACACGCTGCGCTGCCTAGGCCCATGATTGACAAATGTCCTCAGACCCCTCTACACCGCCTATTTGGGATAGAAAACTAGTCCGAATTTCAAAATGGAATCGGAGATTTCCATATACGACCAATGATCTTATATTTCTCCAGCGCAGCAGCGTGCGACTGCATGCATGTGTGACTGCAGTGATCCTTTAGGTTGGTGTAAGAGTCCGCGACTCGTCGCAAATTTCACAGGTTTCGCGCGATTCGCACAACGGATCACGGAAATCACAAGGGCCCGATCAATACAGCAAGGTGTTCTCCAGTCCTGCCGCCATTTCTGCTTGGTGGTGATGGCTGAATGACGACTGTTTATGATTCTACCTGTTTCATATTCAGTGTTCCGAATGTTCAAATGGGGCACATGTGATTTTTGCGATTCGAGCAAATCGCGCGAAACCTGCGACGGATCGCGAACTCTGGCACCTGCCTTACTGTGGAAGAAGTAACATGAGGCTCTAGGTAAAACGGAAATCGGACATGGGGAACTCTAGACGGTCCTCGTTTCCTACCAAATCTGATAAAATGGTAGTCACGCCTTGTTTCAAGAGAAATTTGTCGCTTAGTCCATTTCTACGCTTTATTTTTCTCGTGGCCATAAGGAGAACCTGTTTCTCTCTGAATTTGTTCACGACAACTTACGAATGTGATCTCTTGTAGCGCGTTATGCGTGAGCCTCATATTGAACCCTTCGCGTATTGCCGTTCTTCGTGGTCTTTCTAGTAACTAGTAACCTAACAATGATTGAATGATTAGGTAAATATGAGAGGTATGACACGTCTTTGGAAGTAAAATATGGGCAAAGAGAGTATGTGCAGATCAATCCGTCCGCGATGGTGACACGGTGCGCCATGCTCATCAACAAGCTAAATGGTTGGCCCGTTTGCGACCTCTGAACAGGATCGAAAACTTGAATTCTTCACTCCACTATCATAATGGATTAAACCCAGATTTTTATTTTGTAAAAGTTGGCTCAGCTAACCGAAAGCCGCCAAACTGGAAGAAAAAAGCTCTTTACAGCCGAAAATGGTCACCTTTACAATAACTTTCAAGCACGATAAATGTTATTGGGATCGAAAAAA
>KZ345241.1:86551-97871 GCA_002352805.1 Teladorsagia circumcincta
TGAGATTTACAGGGGGGGGGACTGAGGTCCACTCGTAAATTTTGTGACAGTCGCAACTGCAGCGAAGTGACTCGTTCGTCGTCGAGAGCACTTCATTGAAAAATGGTCTTTTCGCTGTTTCTAGACATTTTCAAGGTTTTTCGATCGGCACACATTCATCACCGTCACTTTCATTTACACCGCTGGTCGAAGCCAATAATTTTCTCCAGTGCGAGCAATCACTCACTCGAATACAATCTCATAAATTGAAGTGGAAGCGTTTTCGAATTGTGAAAAGATTTTTTAAGTGTGAACGGCCAACTATTTTCTTATAAGGACCATATCCCTTGTTTGATATAGAGTCTCAGTGAAGAACACAACGTGGAACATTCGGTGAAAGTTACACTACCTGTCTCTCAAAAGATTTACCTGTTCATGTATCCGCCACTAGCATGCTACCCTACTTTCGTGGCGAAGGACACCTCATGAGCTAACGGTGGACAAATGCACTCACCTAGATGGAACCCTCTCTCGGCGGCTTCAAAAGTGGTAGTCATGCTTATACTTTGCGGTCACTGGAAAAAGGACATGTTAGACTCCTCGATGTTGCAGTTCTAGCTAGCCAGAAGCCAGAGTGTTGTGTACTTTGGATCCCTTTACGCAAAGCCTCCTGTCAATATTTTCTGGTCCAAAAAAATGGAACAGTAGAGTGTCGTCCACTTCTAAGAAATTACGCTGACACTGCACTGACGAACACCCAAGTTGGGCACAGTATATTCCTTTAAGGGCAATCCCGTAAGCTAAGGTCGGGTCCGCTTTTATATCGAATGAATGGCCGGAGGTTTGATAAGTACCAAACATAGGCTCCTGACAGTGTGAACGACTACTTATCACCTATGTGAGGAAAGTCCTAATCTTTGGTTTTCAAGGCGATTTTCTATGAGGTCATCGCGCTGCTAGCTCATTTGCAGCATGACTTCTTCACGATGTATCACTGTCAATTGACCTAGCTCGATGGAACCTTTCCAGGCTAAGAAAAGAACTACTAGAGCAGGTGTACGAGAAAAATCGTACCAGGGTTCACAGAGTTGCAGATAAGCTATTTCATCTACCTCGTCCTTTCATCTTGTACGCAAGTGTACTACGGCTGTGATAAAACGGCCAACTCTGGCAAAACGGAAGCACAAGTTAATCCTGACGAGACTTTATGGAAGGAACTGGGACATGCGCCTTAAATTTCTGCCATACACTTCTTCCAACACCTAATTTTTTAGAAATACTGAAAAATCCCGAAACGGCTGGTGCCGAACTCAAACTTACTAATTATTTACATTTTCACGGTCCTTTCTTTCTGAAAGGATCAGGTGGGTTTTCCCTGGAGAGACATTTCACTCCACGAGTTCATCCAGTGGTAATCCCGTCTTCCTAATCTGAGGCCCTAAACACTTCGTTTTGGGGTCGATCGTGAAGGGAGGCGGAACATCGTAGATGTTGCTGCGTGAAGCGCTATAGTACAAGCGCTATGTGCTGCTTGGCATTGCATTGTTCCAATGCGCAAGTGGTTTCGACCGCGCCTCTTTCGCTTATCTCAACCTTTCATCTCTCCCTCCCTCTTCCACAATCCTCAACATTGATTATTCACTCGCTTATCGCAAACATTGCCTTCCGGGCCACTGAATATTCTTGTTCGCAATAAAATTCAAGTAATGAATACACCGCTATCGATGTCAGTCTGAGAGCGGTGAATGATGTGTTCTGAAGAGGTTCATGCTCAATAAAGGAGAGAGAAATTAGGCTGTAATAAGTGTGACCGGATTTGACAAATGTTGATGTGAAGTTGGCTAGGAGAAGGCTAAGCTGGTTGAACTCTATCTGTGGGGGCGTTCTTAACGGCCCTAAGCCGCATGGGAAGCACATCGTCAGTTTGATTGAGCACCAACACCCTTGCATAGCACTTCCATCCACGATCTCATTTCAGTCCTCTGCCAGACAGCACTTGTTCTTCCGACAAACTTAGTATCCCTGTGGGACACATGACCCTGGAGCGTTATCTATTTCTACCCTCCTCTGTTATTGAGTGTTCTTCTTATTCAAGTCGGAAAGTCACAAGTTCACTGGAATTAAAGCCCACAGCAGCCTCGAGAGGGATTTCCGAAATCTGGGTCCGTCTCTGTGAAACAGTGGTACTTGTGATTCCCCCCCAGACCTTCCTGAGCTTTATCTCTCCAATGCGGAAGTAGCGATGAACCCCGTCTCAGCGGTGGGTGTCCCTTTGTGTTGGTCCCGCCGCCATCTCCTTCCTTGGGTCCACGCCTCCACCTCTGCCATGTCTGCGCTGTTCGCGTTTTCACCTGAGTGGTCACGGAATCTTTCTCAAGCCGAGACTTTTCATTGACTTCGCTAGGCCAGACATGATTCAATCGCCTTTTATTCTCCGTTTTTTATAGTTTTTTAGAGTCACGAATAGATAAGAGCCCTTTTGTTGAATTCTTCTGGAAGTTTTCTGTCTACTTTCCTCCCATATTGCTAATCAGGACCCAAAATAATTAGCCAACTGTTCGGAAGCGTTGATTACATTTTGCATCGGTTTTTCGTTACTCATAAATCACTCCATTCATTGGCTGCCACTTCTTTGGCTCCCAGGTTGGCTGATTCCTCGCTTAGTGTAGGTGGAGGGCTGGCTCTTCTGAAGTTCAGTGAAGGCCTTGGAAGGTCTGTTTGGGCATGGCCTTTTGTGGAACTTCTTTATGCGGCACATATTCAGTTGTGCTTATGTTTTATCGTGTGTTTCGTGCACTCATCCGTACTTCCCCTCGGTTAAACAATATTTCCCTCAAAGCCGACTCTCGTTCGAGTGACATTCGAGGGAACGCGAAGAGCTCCAAATTGACAACTAAGCTGAAAGAACCCGCTCTCGATGCTGCCAACTGTGGATGAGCGGAGATAGAGCAGCTCTGGCTGTTCATCTTCACTTTCCTGAAAGCTAGTTTTCGGAGGGTTTCTGAGGGATAATGAGATGTGCTGGTGAAGTGATTGTCACAAAAGAAGCTGTCTTTACCATGCTGAATCTGAAGCTCAGTAGGGAAACTTACCTGCTTAAGAATTGAACACATCACTTCCTCCTTCTCTCCATTTCCCCTTCCTGCATTCCTGACTCTCACTTTCGGCTGCAGCGCTATGCACGGTCGATTACTTCACCACATCGATTCCTTCTGTGTAGCACTGCACCTTATATGTATACCTTTTTGAATGATAGTGGAAGGCAACAGACTTCAGAGGAACTTTAGAGGACTTCTCCTGACAGTGGACTGTCATGGAAAATCTATAACGCTGATATGCTCGCATGTTTTCGACATATCATGGTAATCTGCACTAAGCCTATTAGATAACCTGTGACACACTTGCTGTAGGTATTTGAGGTCATGTACTGAAGCGGAATGAGGTTAGAGCAACAATAAGACTCCCAGAAGTCGTGCCGATGAATCCACTTTGTGGATGGTGCAGAGTAGCCCACGAATATCATACACGTGCCGTTACCACGTCTTGAAAGTGGCGATAGTGCTTTACAAAGTGAACTTGTAACGACTAATCTCGCTTATGGACGAGATACCTCGCGCGCACCCTATGATACGCAGCGTGTATCTCGGCGTTGCGGCTAATTCAAATACGCACGGGCTAGTGGAGCCGTGGAGGAGCAAGTTCGTACAACTCGTCCGACACGCACCTCTCCCTACTCGAGAGGGGATACTTGTTCATGGCTTCGTGAACGGTTGTCTCTACTTCTTTCTTCTTTTTTAGCGAAGCCCTCATCCACAACTCCACTGTCGACCACAAAATTTGATCTGGTTGTGTTGCTTTAAGGTTTATGGTTTCTTCTGGTTCTAGAACGTTCTCAAAAGTTACCTTTGCGGTTTGCTGGCATATACGGAAATCTGTTTGTTCTGATCATGAGGCTAAGCCATATGAACAATGTGTTTCAAGATGCAAATGGAATGGCGTAATTAACAGTTTTTTATAAAAGATGCGATGCTCCAAATCGCTTGTCCAATTTTTAATCCATTGTGTACCACGGGCTGAACTATGTGCAGAATGCTGCCATACGGAAAAAAATAGTCACGTTCGATTCACTTGGCATTTTCGGCGCTAAACCGGTATGGGGGGGGCATCAAGTAGCTGCTCTCACCCCCCACCCCCCTAGACTGGCTACGTTCCCCTGGCGCACGGGTTTCACTGAGTGAGGGACCTGTAAGCCAGGAGGAGTGTAGCCAGTCTAGGGGGTGGGGGTGAGGGCAGCCGCTTGACTTTGCATCACAATGCCCCCCTTACCGGCTTAGGGCCGCATTTTCCACTCACAAATTCATTGTAAGCTTTTTAGAGCACAGGAATATCATACATTTGGACACTTATACTACAGCTGATAGATTTGGGGCTACTGATGAAACAGATGGCAAAAACCTACGGAGGTGCTAGTGTACTAGTGGCGGTCCACAATGGGTTAAGTAACTCACCTCAATCCGACATGCATGGTCCCACCCTTACGAGCAACTCCGTAGCCAATAATGATGGGATCATGCATGGCAGATTGAAGTATGTTACTCAGAAATGGACAGATTGTTGATTAAGCAAAACATCATCGTTTGAAAAAACCTAACGTTAGCGAAACCCATAAAGGCGCTGTGATGCATGTAGCGTTGAGATAAAATACGTAGTCGACCAAGGAGAGCAAAAAGTATAGTGATAATTCGCTGAGATTTGCCTTTGGGATGCAGCGATGCACTAAACACTTCCTTAACCTCCACAGACTCCAATGATTTTTATGGTTAGAGCTACAGTGCGGACAAGTATGAATTGCCATAAGAGGAATGTCCTATGCTGAATGAACTGCTATTAACAATCTTGATTAAAAGCTGCATTAGCCGACACCTATGCTTTCTAATTGCTGTGCAAGTCTGAAGGCAGAATTTTTGATAAAAAAGGAACCCATTCCAAATTAGGTTATGGATGGTGAGTGGTAAAGGAAAGAAGGAAAAACCTTGAGAAACGGTCCAGAACCTGAGAAATGGAACTCATTCCGTTCTCCGTTGATCTCGGCATTGATGCGACTTCCATCGTTGTGCCATCTTCAATATAAAGCTTCCGTTATCTAATCACTCTCTGCGTTTAGATCTGCGGCGAATGATTAGATAGACGGTGGGCGTGGTTCGCCGAACGCGCCAAGAGTGCGCCATGCTAGATCGCCAAGGTCAATTCTCTCGCTGCCGATTGCGGGTCAGTCCGCACCCTCAGGAAGTCCGCCTGTCTCCCCACCATGCAATTTTCCCCTTCTTCGACCTTCTTACCGAGTTCTTATTGAGAAGTCCTCCTTTAGAGGGAGCGAGTAAGAGAGTCATCTTTTTTTGCCCACTTCGCCGCTGAATCGCGCACACTTTGCTCGGTTCCAACTGGCTTTTTTTAAAAACTCTAATCTGTATCAATTTTTTTTTAACTCCATAACCCAAGCTTTCCTTTACCTTAATAGTGGCTTTTCGTTCGTTTTTGCGTACGTACCGAAGGCTCCGCTCCTTATTGGAACATAAACTTCCCTGATGGGCTCAGGATCAACTATTTTTGTGCACCATCCACCTGTATGTATTAGATTGAGTCACAAGTAAGTGCCGATTTGACAGCAATTCTCAACTCCTGAAACTTTATCTACAATGGCCCTTATTGGGTGCCATATTTGCCAAAACTGTCTGCAACTGCTCATTTATGCGCAAGTGAAAGGATACCTCTATCTTACGACTACGCAGTCTTCGCCGCCAATCATAATTGAACGTCCGTTTTGAGGTGGTCGCGATTATCGTAGTTTTCTTTCTCCAGGAATCGTGCTAGCAAGCGAAACGACTGATTGTTGGTTGGTATTCCATCAGTGGGCTATGAAGAGCGGCAATCCGTACTGAGACAATTTCATTTGGTAACCGCAACTTTGCGATTTTCGAAGCAAGCCTACGGAGCCGCAAGCACTAGGTGTTTGCGCAAGCAGTGGTAGTAATGGTTGAAGCCTTCAATGAAGCATCCCAACGGAAAATGAGCGGAGACCAGTTTGGGTGAGAGTCGAAGTCGCCTCTTAGAGCTTTTTCTCGCTGCTCTGCATTTCCCTACTGATGCCTTTGAATGACGCTTGGATTGACTGCGCACTTCTGAACCCCAGTGATCTCTTATCAAACCAATTGAAACTACAGCTTTAGTCAGCAAACTTAGCAAAGGTTCACAAGCGTTCTCCGAGCGGCTTCTTCGTACTCGTGTGGATTTCATCTTCCCAATTTCTACAATTTTCCCGTGGTTTAAAGGGCAGGGCTCATCATGCTCTGGATGCACTGAAGGGTCTCTGCAATTTGACGGGTACTGGATCAAGGATTTCTTCAAGAAGCTCTTGTGTGCGTTCAATATTTACGATAGGGAAGGTCCAGAACATGGGTGGTCATCAAGGATGTAGTCGCTGCTGCGAATCGCTCACAAACTATGTTGTCTATAAACGTGCTTGGTCCCTCAGCTTGGGAAACATTGCGAGTTGAGAGCAGCGGACGGAAATCGTGAAAAAAAACAGTGACGAACATGAGTTGAGTTGGACAACGTAGAGATGAGTACAGACACCACTGTACTAAGTTCGTGACATGAAAGGATATCGAGATCGCCAGACACTCTCCTTTACCCATCACAAACCTTTTTTGTGAAGGATGGCCGTTTAAGATGAAGTCGGCACTCATTTGTAACTCGACCGACCTAACACATAAGCTATGCATATGGTGTAAGTAAATGTATGTGTAGTTTACACTCAATGCTGACATATGTTATGCTCTGACAGCAATATCCACGAGAACGTCACCGTTGAAGTCACCTTCTCCATCAGTAGATGTAAAAGGAGGTAGCAGTAGGATGAGCGTCCTCAAACCCCTGAAAATCTGCGTTTCCGCAAATCACTGGCAGCTTCTGTGGCAAATTTTGCGGCCCCTAGTTGATTCTGCTCGAAATGAATTCCAATAGGCTTGGTCTCTCACATGGATAGAACTCCATTCACTAAAGCATGAAAATCGAAACACGGTCCACTGTCATCGCAGGGTCTAAACGTGAGGCAAGGCCTGAAAGATATCCTTTTAATAGTCGATCGCCTCCTATCTCTATCGGAACATTAGGATACTCGGTACTGTGGTGATTTAGCTTCGAGTTGGATATAATGTACCATAGTACGTCCTACACGCTGCGACTCCCCGCTGATCCGCACGGCGAGCTTCCTGTCAGGTATTGGGAACAGTAGGGAAATCAGCCGAAATCGGGGTGAAGGAAACAAGATATATCTCTTTTTTCTTATCACTTTCTTTCAATGCCAACTGCTTTCCAGAGCTCCTACTAAAGTTGTGCTCTGACGGAGTTTAGTCACGAAATTTCCCAAGGAAAACACACATTCAACGGACGAGCGACCTGGGTTCTCGCTGCGAGGAACTCCGTCGCTCAAGTGCTTGATTTGTCTATAGGGAGAAGCAAAACCGTTACATTGTTTACTGATCAGAAGTTTGTTTAGCGATCGGAAACTTTCGCACAACTTTTGCACGTTTTCAGTCAAAATTCTGTAAACAGTTCTCAGATTTCGCCTTGTCTACGGCGTCTTGCTTTCCCGCACAGCATTGGCTGTCGAATTTTTTTGGCTAATGAGGCAACCAAACGAAGGGGGTACACTCCCAGTTTTCTGCGCAGTGACATGGCAGACCGGTGTGTGGATCAAGGGACCATTGCGCAGATCACTCGGCTATGTAATCGGCTTGGCCCACAGCAGTGTTTTCACTCAGATCAATTAGACTATTGGTTTGCTACGTTCAGTCCCACATTTAACAGCGCTAAATCAAGAAACATACAAATTTATAGTTTCCTACTATGGCATGTTATTCCATGGGCAACTCACTATTTCGTGGAGAAGAGAAAGAAAGCGAAAGAAAGAAAAGAAAAGAACGAGGAATATTTTCGATTTCCCTAGTCTAACATGCTCTCTTCCATCATTGAAACGTGGATTAGTTTTGTTTGTAGCAGGATTCCACGATGAAAAAGGTCGAAGGAGGGGAAACTTGGAGAGACGGACCTTCTAAGGATCCGAACAAACACGAAATTCACAGAAGAATATGTCCCCGGCGATCTAGCTTGACCTTCCCTGCGACGCTACTGACGCGCTATCGATGCGGTACGTCACCTCCGCTCTCGCTGTCTGAGCCTTTAGTAGTTTAGCGGGAGCATTAACCTTGAAGAGGGCAACACTGGTGAGGGTCGTATCAACGCAGAAATTAACGGGCAAGGAAGCTGTCCCATTTCTTGGGTTTTAGGCCGTTTTTCTTGGTTTTTCTTCCTTCGTGCATCAGTGACCATCTCTGAGATTTCCGATGGCATGTTTTTCGTTCTTTATTCTTTTTCTCGTCCCATTCTACTGGGGTTCTACCGGTTCTACCGGGTCTGCTGACCCTCAACTTACCCATCCAGAAGTTGCGATTATGGGCCTTGCGAAGCCGTGAGTATAGCACAGATCATGCTGGCTCTATCTCAGCAGCGGTTGTTGTCAATCTTATATCGTTACAAGAGCTGATGGTTCAGTGATTTCTACCTACTAGCTCAGTCGCAAATTTACTCCTTCCTGAACGCGCAACTCTGAAATATCACACTTTCGGTGAACCCAACCAAGCTATCAAAGAATTCCAAATGATTAATTCATTTTGGCCCGCTTTCCAGTAGTAAATATCTTCTCTTTGTGTATTTCTAAACCGTTAAATACTAGTAGAAAAGTTATCCTACTGCGGATCCGATATACACATGTACTATTCTTTTCACCGCCTTATAATAGCAGTCAAGAAACAAACAAGCAAGTTTTTTTTTCAGATAGCGAAAAACAATGTAAAAATGTTAGGGTGTAAAATTAGTTTTGATTAGTAGCGTCCTTGGTAGCCATTATAAGTTGATAATAATAACAAAAACCGTTTCTTTTCGAAGTTTTGACATCAATCTACATAATATGGGAGTATCGCCGGCATTGTTTGTTTACTCGTTGTTCACAAGTGCAGAAAATGGGACACTCGAAAATGCTTGCTTAGTGGATTGTTGTGGTGCTCAACAATGCCTTCTTGGCAGCTACATACCTTTCCTGCTTTTTGATTTGAACAAAAGCTGAGGCTCATAAAAATTTCGGAGAGGTTGAATCTTCATCCAGTCCCATCTGTCGATATCGTCCCATCTATTGAAATGTGGCGATTTCGACGTCAATGGCAAAATCACCCGACCGGTCGAAAAAAAAATTTCCATGACAATGCAGCTCAAGCATTATAACTCTGAAAAGCTCACAGACGAATTGAAAGTACCGAAATGGCTGTTGGGAAACTGGAGAACTATCCGGAGAACGCGGAAGATGCGAAGGAACCTTGAACCTTTTGTACTTTATTGCCATCGTGCAATGTAATGGATTTTCCTATGATTCCTGGCCGTTTTTTGTTCGATACAGTTTTCTTCATGTCAAATTATTATTATAAGCAATAAGTTGGTATGTTGAAGAACGCATTAGGACCTTTATTAAGCCAGGATGTTTCAGTAGATCAAATGTGCAACGGGATAATCAAAGGAAGATTCTACAAAAAGAACAAAGGTGGGAGGGGAAACTCACTTAGATGAGATACAGATGGACCTCCCGGGGGTGCGGATCAACATGCAATTGGCAGCGAAAAATATGCCCCCGGCGGTCTACCATGGCCTCACTCTTGGCGCACCTGGCGAACCACCCCCACCTGTCGCGCCTTCTCTTATCTGACTCTCTAGCCCCACAGCAGAGGTAGCATTATCGTGAAGAGGGCAGAACCGATGAGAGCCCATTGATGCGAAAATCATCGGGTCCCATTTCTCGGGTTTTAGGTCATTTTCCTCGTTTTTTCCTCTTTCGTGCATCACTGACAACCTCTAACTCATTGCAATGGGGTACCTTTTCATCGAGAATTCTACCTTTGAATGGGGAACGAAATCTATCACCAACTAAAGCCAGCGATTATGCTTTACGACCGTTCAAGGGAGTACCTTGCAAGGAGCGCAGTAGACAATATCAGCGCTGTGTTTGTCCCATTCGTTTCTTCTAATCGAGCATTGGGCTATGGACTCAATAGCCTCGGCGGAGGCGATGCTTGCTGCAAAGTTCGACCTCCTCCGAACCTCCAGTCACCTTCGATGAGGACCCCTTGCACTATAAATTGGGAGACCATCCGAAGGTTTACCAGGGTACTGTAGCAGATACCTGTGCGCAGCCGATGCACCAGCACACGCCACCAGGATGGAATGCACTGCAGCAGAATGAGATCTGGATGGAAACGGCATGCATCAGCTGACCATGACCGAGAAGCACGCCTGATCATCAGCGGATGTTTCATTCTGCGACCGCATAGAAATGACCTTCCCTGGCTTTCAGCAGTGGAGAACTTGTGGCTAGCTCGCAGCCGAGACCCACCATCTCAGCCGTAGCCCGAGTACATTCATCGAAGGATATTCCCCAATTCGTGGATTTCGATGAGTGTTCATGCAGACAAGCATTGCGAAGGTAACTATTGAATAACTCTCGAACTTGGCTAGTGCCGGAGAATCGTTCGAAACGTCCCAAAATCCCCACCTTCCGAATAAACACCTGACCTCACCTTGCAAGGAGAATTCGCCACGCTTTGACGGAAACTGGCTCGTCAACGAGACCATAGTTATCGTATAGCCCTGACATTACTCAATCGTAATATCCCCTCCCCAGCACCCTGAAGCATTACCTACGAGGGAAAAAAGTCAGTGAATACAACTATCCCACACGACCTCTCTGAACTCTTCATCCCACAGCTTCACTCGTTCTGAGAGAAAGGCATCTAATCGCTCCCTAACAAATGGATGCGTATGAATATGAATGGATGCGTATGAGTGAATATGATGGTGGTTATATTTTTGATTATTTGTTTTTTTTTCAGGAAAGATAAAACTCAAAGAGATCAAAGTGCTGAAATTTGGCCAGAAATTATGGGACACCCTGATACGTGTTACTGTGCGAAAATGTGCAAAAATCCGTGCCTCTTCTGCTCACTAAAATAGAGCATTGTTCTCGCAGTGTCCTGTGCATCCTGCGCATTCTCAACAACATTCTACTGTTTCTGGACATCGCAGAGCTACGCCTATTATGTATAGCACCTTAGAGTGAACATGGTCTTTATTATTTGCTATCTGCTTCTCCTTTCTCATCATTTATGGCGATTTTTTTTTCTTGTCTACTCATTTGGCAGTCCTTTCCGCTGTGACGCGAGAGGTTTCGTAGCAAAAT
>KZ345241.1:98267-120745 GCA_002352805.1 Teladorsagia circumcincta
CCAATTCATTTCCGAGTTCATCTCTATTCCATTACATTGAAGCAGGACTTTTCAGCTACTGTTGGGGCCTGGCAATTACAAGCAGTCGAAAAATCACAGTTCACATCAAAGAACGGCTAAAATAATGAGAACCCCTAAATACTTCGTGGTAGAAGAGGAAAAAAAGATTTTTTTTTTAAATGACCCTTAATCTATTCTCTATTTCAGAAAACGAGAAGAGTGTAGACCACAGACCACAAGTGACGACGGCCAAGAAAAACGTGGCTTTTTGCTCCTGCCGTCGTCACTTGCGGTGTGTGATCTGCACTCGACGCTCTACTCGTTTTCCGAAATATATAGTACATAGTACCGAATGAAATAGCACAACGAAGGCTTAGGAAATAGTCACGCTGCGATACGGCAAGGATGACCCAAGGGTTCTATCGTACTATTGCCATGCTTTTGAAAATAGTGTGGTGTTCTGGAAAACTTCCCGAGAAGAGTCTCCCGTAAGTTTTTGCTTCCTGTGAAGAGATGATGATGAATATTTGCCTGTCGCTATGATAACATCTGTCAATCACTCAGGACGTTTGTAGCGGGCGCACCACATTGCAGTTCTCCCATTCGCTTTTCTTTTTTGAATTGAATTTTGGTCTCGATTTTCTTTTCATTTCTTTTTTTCTCATTTTGTTTTTTTAGCTGTTGGACCAGTAAATATGTGGCCTGCGCATACTAGCTGAAAGTGGAAAAAAATTATCCCTTGAACTCCCTCCGCTTAGCTCATGGCTTACACCGCAATGCCCATAGGGCCGATGTCAGACTTTGCGAATCGAGCGATTAATAGGGATTCCCTAGCGTCGGCAGTTGCGTCGCGTTCAACTAATATATAGCGAATGGCTCGATTCGCAAAGTCTGACACCAGTCTAAAAAGAGGAGCACAGGCTGGAAGTTACGCAATTTGCAGTTGCACTCGTGCAAATCATCACCTTGCATGCAGCTACGGAGCGTTTACCTGATCACGTCTGAGGCTGTTGCGAACCATACTGAGTGTTGGGGCAGTTGTTGGCAGTACTGATGTGTGTTGTGAGAAAACCTCAGTGAAACCTATACCACGCTCGAAAATAGCCGAGCAGCTCCGCACTTAGGCCACAATGTCACATGATCTTTCTGACAGAGTCAGCTGCTCTCCGAAACTCATCTTTCCCCGAGGAATAGCAAAAGTATCTGTTCTATTTCACATAAGCGGGATCACCTCAACTTTAAGAGGCGCTACGATTTCTCATGCGCTACAACGGCGCTGGAGTGTTACAAAATTGACTTTTGGCAATTAATCCTGGCCTTTGGAAAAATTACGTTGGTTGCGCGTCCTTGCGCGACTGCATGGTCCTTGCGCGATTTCTTATGAACTGCGCTGCGATCGAAGGAACGCTGCCTGTATTTTGATTGTACCACTTGGAGCGAGCCAGCAAAAATTGCAAGCTTGTTCAGACAACTGGTCCGACACGCTCATCTCTTATTACAAGAGGAGACCTTGTCAAAGGGATTCATCGGCGGTTTTTTTATTTTTCCTGGGCTGCGTAGGGTGCTGCTGGTCTACAACAAATGCCCAGAATCCGTTGAGCCGTCTTCCCTTACGAATGTCCGTCATTTGATGCTGTACGTTTCTGCACATAACTTTTTAGAGAATTCCAATACTGTCAGGACGGCGGGTCGCACCTTTCATCAAGAAAGTCGTTGAAAAGACTTTGAAGCTTTGAAACGTCTTACATTTTTGCGAGACGCATGTAGAAAATGTTGGGAAAGGTTCATTTTTTTCTCGAGCAGTGTAGATTTGACAGAGAAAGATCGGAAAGGATCCACGTCAAATTGTTGCACAAAGTCAGTGGAAGAATTGAAGCGCGTAAAAGCCCAAGAAAACGGCGAGAAATGAGAAAATTTGTCCTCGTCGGAAAACAAAAAACCACAAGCTACTGCCTTCACTACTTCTCTGGCATCTCCAGGTCCGATTAGAACAAACACACTTCATTTCTGTGCTTCTTGTAGGTTCTCTCATACAAGAAGCTATTTTGAGAAAGGGCTATGCGTGCTCATCGGTTTTCCTGGTTAACGACTAGGATGTGTTCGATGTACATCGATCATTTGAAGCCTTTTTCGCCAAGAATTAGGCAGCTCAGGTTTTTTTTCGTATTTTCAACCAGCAATTCAATCCAGCATCAGCATCGCGAAACCTCCTCAATTCATAGCAGTCCAACCATTTTCTAGCGATATTCCAGCTCATTCGTCTACATCCACACCGTGATTTTCCTCGAAGCCCATCATTTTCGGGCAAAAAGAGTGTATGCGTGAATGCTACTGTCGCTTTGTGTTTTGAAATGCCCATGAAAGCATAACCACAAAAAAGCAAAAGTGACCCATTCCGAAAGTGGATTTTCAGTCAATTGTATTTAATTAATGATTCACTCCATGCTCTGTAGATTTTTTCTGCCATTTCATGTGCACTTTCTGCGCTGTTTTCCTATCCATAACAGTAAATAGGGGAAAAGGCAAATAAAACGGTGTCGATCCTCTCGTTGCATGTACCACTCATTGACTTTCATTCGGGGTTGTTGGAGGTACACACGGGGTCAATACAGTAAATTGCTGAGATAGGCGCATGGCAGTGTCCGTTTTTACCCTCCCAGACAAGATTGAGCGACTATTGAGCGACTTTTGAAGATGAAAGACCTTGTTGGTTAGGAGCGGCTTGAATTTTCGAAGCGGCCCCTTTTAGTCGCTGTGCTTTTATGTATCGCTTTCGTATTTTGATAGCGAGCTCAAATGAATGGTTCAGCGTTTTTGAGTGAGAAGGGTCTTTGACCGTTGCAAAAACTGGCCCCGCAAGACGGGGAAAAGCTCGAGAAGAGTTGTTTAAACCTTGAGCGACAATTTTTTCCAAAATAGAGCTAATGTGTTTTGCGTGGTACTCATGGCCTGTAGCAGCAACTAAGCATCTGCGGAAATATCGCTGATCTACGGTGGATCTGACCTGGATTTGATCCACGGACCATGCACGCGACAGCTGGCGTCTCTTGTTTCCATACCAACTCCTCCCTGAATGGAACCAAAAGACTCATTTCTTCCGGTATGTTCATTGGTTTAACTGAGCCAATGTCTGAGGGCGTATTTTATTCTTCCCTCAGGCAAGGGGAAGAAAAGATTTCTTGAGATTTTCTGCTCTTCAACGGAATAGTTTCCTTACTTCCAGCACATGGTTGCTTCATGCACACTCACAAGCATTAAAGCAGGCTAATTCTCAGGGCTTTTGTGGTAGGAAAACCAAAAATTTTGGTTAGACTTTTGGAGGGACTTCCTCTTCCCCAGCCTGGGAAAGGATGGGTTTGGAAAACTGCCCCTGACTGGGACCACTCCTGAGAAAAACTATGACCCTTTCCACACATTGTAGAGGCCCCTAGTATGTTCGCGTCTCCTCCTGTTCCGTCAAATTTTGGAGCTGTTCCAAATCTGCCGACACTATGGTCTCAAATCCTGCACCACTCGAACTCTCAGATTCCTGAAGATTAAAATCGCCAGCACTGTCGTGTAGAGCTCGGCGTCACCCTCTGCTCGTTTTTGGATATTAATACGCCCCATCTATTGTCATTTTTTTACTCGTGTTGCGCTTTATACAGTAGCCATTCGAAACCATCGACACAAAAACTAGTAATATGTAAAGCTTCCAGAAAATATTATTTCGAGAGCTACACACAGTGGTCTACGCCAGGAATTGCTTGGATCACTTATACAGAGTTACTCGCCTCAGCATGTGACGAATCGCTCTCGAAGAATTTTGCCTAAGCACGCATTGGCCTTTAAATGAGCTCCCTTTCTCAGAAGTTTGATAAAGTACTGGCTACTGGTTTTATGCATTCGTAAACTAACAGTAAGTGTAAGTACCTGCACCAGGGAATTAGCGGGACCGTAGTAGCACTAGATAGGTTCAAACCTAACTTATGCCCAGCTTTCAAGTGAAGTGTGACTTTTGCTAAATCTGTTTTTATCGTTCTATTTTTATTTCGAGGTGCAGTTCAATACAGTTAACCGCATCTTCTAATCTTGTCGTCTCTAAATTTGTCAAGGCATCGTCACCCTAACTACAAGATCTAAGCCGTGAACTCGCTTAAAGTCAACGGGCCAATTCTTAGAATTTGAATAATCGTTCTGGTTTAATCTACAGTGTCCCACCGTTCGGTCGGAAGTGGTATAGTGGCAAGCAGCGGTCGCTTACCATGCACGCGATTAGGGGATCGAACTCTGAACACTGTTTTGTCTGCGCCACCTGAGTCTTCCATCTTTTCAGGGTCGCTGAAATGGCACAGATTTGTCAAAACATTGACTTGTATAATGGCTGACCCTCATAACTAATTGTAGAGGCAAGTCGTTAAAACGCTTCTACGATTCTGAGTGAGAGTAAAAGCGTGGCTCGTCCCAAAAAAGGACTGATCAACCCCAAATACGTTACCGTTATCATTTTGTTGCACCATTTCGCTCCCATACTTTCATAAACATCAAATTATGGTATTCCCTGCCCTTAGGTTGGTGTAACTCGCACTGTGACTGCTTTTTCTAGCTAAAATAATAGAGATCCAGAATCAAGATCTTCGGAACAGTGCCAAAGCCTACCTAAGCTCTGCTTAGCAAGAAATTCATCATAAGGGACAGCTCAGAGACGATGTTCTCGACGATGAAAAATGAATAACAGCTGCCACTTATGCTTCGTCGGAATTTTGGAAATCGTTATGAGAACTCTCACACTTTTTACACTTTTGAGATATCACGTATTATATTACATGGATTCTTATTGCGATGCATAAATTGAGAACGGTGATTCATTCAATTGTGTTATAATCACGTTCAGAACAAGAGCCAGTACATCGAGAGATAGAGATTCGGATAAAAAAGAATCAATGTTGATTATTACGCTTGCATGTCGCGTTGGAATCCAATTCAAGATTGTACAATTTCTCTGAATTTCAAACTAGGCTATAAATTGTGGCTGGGGAAGGTGGCTGTCGCTATAAAGAAAGAAGAAAGAAGATAGAGAAAGTAGTATGCCAAAATACAGCAAACACTCCAATATTGCCAGTTTAATATCAAAAAATAAGAAATAAAAAGAATTTTAAAGGTGAAGACGATTGCTTCCTTTATCGGGTGAAGTGGGCCAAGTTATTCGAGGCTACCAAAAGACGCAAAGATTTTTGCCACTCCCTCCTCCTTATGGAAGTGCACAATAAAAAGCTCATCCTCAGTGTGCTTCAATGCTTTCTTGCTGGTTATGGCAAACTTCCTTCTCAGATCCAGAATTATGCATACTCCAGTGCATAATTAGAGCTCCACCTACAAATTTTCTTCACTTTCAATGAGGACGAAAATCGGTCGAGGAAATGGTAACGGCTCGTCGAGCACTTTCCCCTGTTCAGTCACGCTTTCGCGCGCGGATATTCACTCTCGCTTCCGGCGAGTCGTCTGTGCTCTACCTGCATACATTCACTCTCGATACTATTCTCGCATAGTAGAGAGCCAGGTGAAGGGATTCCTCACCGTTATTCATCCTGCTTTCAATTGTTCGTACGAGAGAATGCCTTTAAAAGTATTCAACGAGAAAATGTGCTAATTATAAACTTGGATTTGCATTCGGACACAAAGCTTCAGTATGAAAGGCAAAGATTTTTATCACAGTTTTTTGGAAGAAACTGCAGAGTGAAGAGTGTTGAGCAGAATCATAATCCTACCATCTGTCATTTTTTTCCCAATTGCAGTTATTGATTTGACTGGAAGCTTCCCACTTTTATTTCATTTACTCTGCAAGACTGCAACCCTTTGCACGCTCCGCTATACAGAACTTGTATAATTTTCTCGCTACAGGGTCTACTTCGGGCAAGAACCAGCTCCCCCCAACAATTTGCCGATTGATTTCTTGCGGACGATCAGTTCTTTGCTTGCGCCTCAAATCTTCCATACCGGAATCGTGTAGGCGAACGTTCATGCTGAAGCGTTTTTGCTGTACCCTTGACCACATTGACACTATTTGTCAAATTGGTAAGCAGTTTCAGCAGCAGTCAAATTTGCTTTTAACACACACTCATGCTTTGCCGAAAATGTCGCTCTGCTCGCGTATGGGCTCCATACCCGAAGTAATATACAAGTTTTATATATTACAAAATTCGAGAGATTGCCAGCTTACATACATTGAAATCATCGAGAATAACTGTAGAAGATCCAAACCTATTGGGCGAAAGAGCAGCGAAACTTTCGCGGTCAGCCGAGGTGTTTCTGCTTAGCACTAAATACTTTGAGTGTTATAATTTTTTCCTCTCCAGATGATAGTGGGGAATCGCTGCAAGGTCATGAAATAGGGTGAGATTCATAGAAAAATGGGAAACGTACCATCAATCGAATGAGAATAGATTCGACATCATTTTTTGCTCGTACTCAAGGACTGCATCCCCCCTCAAAGAGCCTTATATTTGTCACTGGAGTGACTGTGGTATTAGTGACTGCCCACTTGCTACCATGCTTCAAGTGTTAGGCTTTTTTATCTATTCCCATCACTTTCCAACACTTTCCCGGTCAGCCGAGGTGTTTCTGCTTAGCACTAAATACTTTGAGTGTTATAATTTTTTCCTCTCCAGATGATAGTGGGGAATCGCTGCAAGGTCATGAAATAGGGTGAGATTCATAGAAAAATGGGAAACGTACCATCAATCGAATGAGAATAGAAGTGCGGTCAGTGCGATCCTTGTGCTCTTTTGTTTCCAGTTTTCCTTTATTCCTTTTGCTCTCTTTCTTTCTCCCTGATTGGGGTCGTTTTTTTACTTCGTCCTCTTGGGAGCTGGCGTGTTGTTCTAGACGTGTGAAAAGAAATAAATAAATAAACAGAGGACGAAGTAAAAAAAAACTTCGTAGAGAATCCACCAGAATTTTGGGTTGGTAGTTAGAAGAGTTCTGAACACCCTTTCTGCTTTCACATCGAGATGAGCGCAGCATCATATGGGCGATGCTAGACTTTGCGAGTCGAGCGATTCGCTAGCGAATCGAACGTTGCACCAGCGAATCGAACTTTGCACCAGCGAATCGAACTATGTACCAACGACTCAATCTTGGCGGGACCCAACGTTTAAACGAAGCCCCGCCAATTTCAAGCTGTGTTTACTGTCCAGGTACGCTGTTTGAAAGTGGCGGGACTTTCTTTGAACGTTGGGTCCCGCCACTGTTGAGTCGTAGTTCCACTAGCTGGTACATAGTTCGACTCGCTGGTGCAACGTTCGATTCGCTGGCGCAACGCTCGTATCCATGCGAGTAATCAGACTTTGCGAATCCCTCGATTAGCAGAGTCTGACATTGCCCTATAGAATTATCCCGTACTACCCGAACCATGCTTGGATCTTTTCAATTTCTTTTACTAAAAGATAAAGCTCATTGTCTCAGCGGACTACAGTATGGCCTGTAAATTTATGCTGTTGATCTCAACACCAGGTCTGTAACACTTGTTGGCTATGTTTCAGTGAGATCGCTTTCATCAGAGCCTGGAAGACTGGAACTTCCAAAAGCTCCACGACTTCATGTAGAAATTCAAACGTCTCCACTACCTTAGTGAAGTTGGAGATCAAACAGGGCATAGATAATCGGTTAGATGAGCCATCTGCCGTAGTCTCGTCCAATGTTTGAGACTACGTGGAAGCATGTGAATCTGGTTGCGCCGCACTGACAAGGCATCTTCTGATTCTCATATAAGAGAAAGTAGAGGGTTTCAAGACCAAGAATTGTGCGTTGTCATGGATTTATTCATTTCTCTCAGGAAGGCGATACCACGGAAACGTCATATGGGTGAATTTATTTAACGACCTCTTGTGTAGCCCAATATTGAAATTAAGTGGGTCATTTTTCAGACGAAAATGAGGAAAGCATCATCCATGGGAGGGTAGGTGAGGATGGTTTCAATGGGGATAATTTCTTGTCATGAACAATGTCTTCTCATTTTTCCCGTCAAAAGATGCTCTTTTTGACTCTCGAGTCACGCAAAACAGCGTCAGTTGAAATAGTGACAATAAGTTGCAGTGAGAACCCGATTTCTGATCACAGCTTGGTAGGATTGGATCTTTCCTTCTCATGGGAGAATTATCCCGATCTAGAAGAGCAGCCCTCCTTCCACATTTGTATGTAGCTCCACATTCTGCAGGATCCTTGAAGAAGTCCTTGTCAAATAGCACATGATTGGACCCGATTCTTATGCGGTTTCCTCTTGATCGATGGTTTTAGGGGTTGTTTTTTTACATGTTTAAGTAGCTTAAAGCAACAGTCTCAGCAGGGTTCTAAAAATTCTATGGTACGGGGTGGAAATGATGCACTAGCCCTAACCAAGACCATCGGAAGTGTCACTAACCAAAAAACTCACCTTAGGAAGCCACAAAGAAGCCAGGAAGGCGCCGTTGACAGGGGCGATCGCAAAAATCATAAGGAACGCCCATTTGCCAATCAATGTCGCGTCTTTTTCATTGATTTTACTTGCTTATTTCATTTGCTTATTGTATTTCTATTTTCATATGATGCATATGTCTCTAATTGTACTAGGGCAATGCGGTTGAAATCCGGCGAAGCAAATAGTTCAGACAACTCGTCCACCAGGTGAAACCTGTAGGGGTTAAAGACTTCGCCGGCGGATTTCCTTCTTTTTTTTCTTTACTACCAGTCAACTCTTTACCTACAGCTTCGTTACCGACCGCTTAACGCCTCGAATTCATTCGTTTTGAGACTGTTGCTTTGACCAGGAAAAAATGAAGTGCAGTAGGAAAGCAATTTCGCAAACGTCCACCTTGATTTATTTTTCGGAAAAAAGAAAAATCTTAGAGTTTTGCAAAACTTATATTGTTATGCAAGCTTGCATTTATCATCGGCACGTTTTCTCCTTGGAGGTCTTTTCGGTTTGTTCGAGAACCTGAAAAATTTATAGGTGGAATTATAATCTCGCGGAACAGCATATTATAGTCAACAAAAAAGTAGACATTGAACTTCGCTGAGAACTGCGCCAGTAACACGCGAGTTTCTGGGAACGTGGCCGTTGTGAAAATGAGCTGAATCAGCAGTACTGGCAATAACTGGTCTTTTAATTCTTTATTTTCTCGCCTGTTCAGCAACGCTCTCCCGTTATTTTCCTTTCCAAAGGGAACTCAATATTTTGCCTACTGATACTTTATTGTACCGCACTCTGACACTTTTCTTGAATCACAACAGCATGAGCACACTTGGAAAAGGTGGGCAGGTATGGCAGCTCTTTCTTTTTCGAACTATTCAAAGTTTTCAGCACGTCACGTTTGGTAATCCAATAGACGTGAAGAATCCCTAAGGTGCTTAAGCATTGCGCTGAGCAAAAGCTCTCTTCAAGGTTACCTTAAGCACTATCGCAAGACACGGGGCATTTAGTCTCTATTTTAACATGATAGAGATGCCTAACGCAGTTTTGAATGCATCGCTACCGCAACGCCTCGAATCTCGCGATAACGCCCTTCCTTCTTTTACGGGAATTCCTTAGACGACTTTCTTTCCACTCGATTCCGTGCTCCTGGAACTCTTGCTGTGGGACCATCTTCTATGCTTTCCCGAGGAAAACACGCTTCTCACCCTGTGCTCTAATCTCCCTACCCCCACTTCAGGTTTGCATCATTGAACCCGACATCCTCTGTGAGGCATTGCTATTGGAGCATTCTATTTTCCAAGAGAGTCACGCGCCTTGAACAGCTGGAAGGGTAGAGATGCTGTGGGGCAAAGATAGGATCGAGGGCGGGACGCATACTCCTCAGGGAAAAATAGGGCACGGCTCATGGGAAGTGCACTTGCATTACATCGCGCATTCAGATAAGTCTACATTATGCTTATTTTATACAATGGGACAGAGAAGCGAAAGCTTGTCTCGTTTGAACGGGAACAACTACCTTGGACCCAACGTTCCGCGCAATCATAGGCAGATTCGATGCATGAACTTGTCTCTCTAAAACAGACAAAAAACATATCTTGTATATTGACACAATGAAAAATTTTTATGCAGTAAACAGGAAAAAATTTCAAAAAGATGTAGAATTTCCTACTCAAATGGCCATGCTCCGCCTTCACGGAACTGACCAGCAATTGAAGAGGCTGCACTCGCTTCCTGCACTACTGTGCATTTTTTGTTGTGATTTTTGCTGAGCCTCTCACAGTGTTTTTGAGCATTTCCGAGAGGTTAATGAGCAATTTCCTATGAGCACGCAAGCTTCCAGGCTCCCATTGACCATAGCGTACTTCAGATTCATTCTCGTGCAGAGCTGTGGGCGGTATCGAAAAAATACGAGCTGCAGATGAAATGTTCTAAAGTTGTCCTGAAAAGTTACACTGCCAAAACCTGTTCGGTTGAGTAGTTTTTCATCTGACAAGGAAAGTCCCTCAGGTCGCCATGGCCATTCGAGAAGCGATGCTAAACGCCTTTGTGAACGGAGTTATGAAGCGAAAAAGCGCAGCGGTAGTGGTAGGGACTCACAGTCAAGACGTCGAAGGATCGGTCCCCTATTGTGTTTACTGTTTCGATCCTTCGGGGATACAGCTAAACTCCTTTTGTTAACCCACTCAACTGAATCCCTGAAGAATGGAAAACAGTAAACACGACAAGGAGCCGATCCTACGACGTTTTGACTGTGAGTTCCGACCACTGCCGTTACGCTATTTTGCTTCATAACTCTGTTCAGAGAATCGTTTAGCAGATTTGGAAGGTAGATTTTAGATCAGCGTTTGAAGGTGCATCTAGGCGTATGCATCGCTCCTTGAATGGCCATGGCGACTTGAGGGCCTTTCCTTGTGAGCCATGAAAAATCGATCGCTCCATACATATCACTGTACTTTTCTGCTCTCGGATTTGGTTCAGTAGCTTTGAAAGGTGATCGCAGAAGACAACTGCTCGCCATAAATAGGAACTAAGAAGTTTTTAGCCGATGAAGTTCATGCAGGTAAACGCCATGCACTCGTCTTCCTCTTGGGTTGGTAGTCACTGTTGAAGGCGCGCAACTTGTTGGTGCGCACTAATGTGCTATTCGCCGCTAAATAAGGCAATACTATGGTGTAGATTCACCTTCTCTCCACTAGTTCCTTTTCCGTTAATTTCTTCGCAACACATTCTTTATTCGTCACCTTGATAAGAATAAATCGCTAATCAGAAACAATACGCTACTCCGCACGACTGTACAGACTCACACCGGCATAAAAAGTCAATGGATAAAGAACTATTCAGGGGAACATGCCTAGAAGTAATATAATAAATGGCTAAACTCAAACAAAAGGCAAGTTAAAACGGCAATCACATGAGGTCAAAAATGCATTATACAAATGCTACCATTTATTATAATATTCTAAGATGAAAGCAAATGTTGTGCGGTAGCCAACAATAATGAAATGAGTGCGAAGAAATTGAGCACAGAAATAGTAAGCATCCATCAGGAGCAAATATCCTGAATCTTTGTTGTCCTCTCATTCGTTGAGCGCCAGAAGCGATTTGTTCTCGGGCTCGATTTACGACAGACTGGCTGTGACTGAAGTTGACTTTGACATTTTTACAGGCGCACGACCATGGCGGGGCCCCATGGCCTCGTTGCACCGCCTGAAATCCAGCCGACGTCGACTTCTGCCGCCGCGTCGCTGTCACTGTCGTCGTCGCCGGTCACATTACCGTTCAGGAATACTCAGCTCTTTCAGCTCGTCATGAAGGTTTGAACTGTCCACTGTTTTGATGTTACAGTTCTTACCGCCGTCTTTTGCGATTTTGATGGTTTAATGTTAAGCAAAGAGAGGTTCAAAGGAGAAGGTTGCCAGAGCGGGCCCCTCATGACCCAAGTTCACCGGAGCGGTGCCGTAAAAAACTTGTCGTGAAAATCGTAGTATTGCTTGTCATAAAACAAGAACAAAGGATGAATCTTCCGAGTTGAGCAGTCCTTTTTTAGATGCGCCACGCATTCAGTTTCTATGGGTTTATTAACGATTAGTCCGCAATTATTTTCGGAGCCATTGGATGTTGAAACTAGAGTTCCATAATCCCATGCCTGATAACGACTGACCCTGAAAGGGTAAAAGCCTTGATTGTCCTGGGCGAGAATCGATCGAGGGGTTTCACCTTACAAAGGAGATCTTTCAGGATGTGGAGCGCTTCTTCAAAACGGTTACCTTCATCTTACAGGAACTCATGCGTGGACTACAAAACGGGTTCCATTTTCGCTAGGCGGTCCCATGAAAGCCAAAAATTGATGCTGAAATGATCCAAGGTCCAACTCGCCGTAGCGACAAGGTTTTTGCATTGGGAACTTTCGAATTTCCCCCAACTAGCGCCATTGCTATGAATAGATACCATTCATTACCAGTATCGGGTATTCTTTGCGAGAATTCCCATACACCGCTCTAACGCTGCAAAACCACCCGCGTGAAATTTTTTCAGTCCATTTCTGACCTTCATGTACCGCTCAACGAAAATGAAGCTCAGTTTTGAAGTCCACGTGAGTCATGAAGAAACTTCCCACACCCTGAAAGACCATCTTTGTTGACCTCTCTTAGACCGTATACGTGGCGTCACTAGTACTACATTACCTCAGCCTTAGTGGCGAAGTCATCGGCGGAAAGTCAAGGATTAAAGTGAATGGATAACGATAAATTGGGTTGAGCTTGTAGGGGAAGTGGGGATGCTGTGTAATGCCCCAGTGATGAAAAAAAGAAAGATGTCTGTTAAAAACACGCAAATAGGACCCCTTCCTTGCCCGTTGACCTCGGATAATGGACGAACTACGGGTCGTTTGCAAGCAATAAACCAATAGCCATCATCGTGACAACAAATCTCATGCTGCTTCCATTGCTGGCACGTTCCACAGAAAAGTTATAAAATACGCTAAGGTGGAATACCTCTTCAAAATGATAATCAACGATGAGCCAACGACGATGAGACCTTAGCTCGCTTGCTCCGGCCCCTGACTGCTACTTCCGCTGTTACATTTACTTCCAGGCTGCACATATTTTATCTATTTTACACATCTCTCGCTAAAAGTGTTGGTGTTTATTGTCACGGTTAGGTGGTGGAAGTTCTTCCGATTGTTTTGACTTGCCGAGAATCAACTAATTCTCCAAAATGTTTTATTACCTTGAAAGGCGCATTCCTTACGAATCAGATTTCCTAGGTTCTAAGTGATTTTCTTATCACTCCTGGTGACAAAAGTCTTCAATTCTCGCGGGAACAGTCCTTCGTGGGAATTCTTGATTCATTATATGTCCATATGAAAAGATATTGCGAAGTAACACGTACCCTGGTGAAAAGCGTGTGATAACTTCGAACTCTTAATCACAAAGTTTATCGTGGGTCGGTATTCCGCTATGGGAACCGCTGCACTTACTTTTGCCTATCGCGAGGCTTCTTGGACAGTTCCTTTTCCTCGCAATAGGAAGACTTCTAGGAGATTCTTCTGCACCTCTCTAACCATCCATGCTACTGTAACTTCTTTCAGCCATTTCAGATACATATTTGCACACACTTGCTGAGCAGAATTTCACCTTTCCGGTGCCTCACCCTCCTTATTCACTCAAAAGAACACCAATTTCTGAGAGGAACTCCATAACCTCGCTCTGTAATATAGTAGGTAACGTATAATAGGTAACTTCTTGATATTTTCAGCTGCTGTCCACATCAGCAGACAATGCTACATCGCAGACGGTACCGGTGGACGTGTCGGACTTTCCCTACGGAGATGAATCCCGTATGGTAGCCATCATTGTCTTCGGCGCCGTCTTCGCCATCGTGACTTTCGTCGGGAACCTCATGGTTCGTTTGATTTAACTCTTTCACTTGAAGGTTGCTGCACAAGCAAGCGGTATTGATCAGTAACTTCTCTGCAGAGTAATTCTCAACTTTACTACAGTGCTTTATTCTTTTGTATGATATTTGCATTTTTTATTTTTATTGATTGTTATGTCATATTACTCCTCATTTCAAGCAGATAACGCCGCATAGAATTCGGGTTCTTGTTTGAGCCCCTTCCAGTCCCTATAATGAGAAAGCGGTTGAGCTATCCTCATTTGAATCAACTTAATTTTGATCCGAATAAATGCCATAGAGAATTTAATGCTTGAAAACAGTGCGGTGGTGCTGAGTGATATGAGGAGATTTCAACCTCACATTCACCGTTAACTTCCCGCATTTACGTAATAAGTCGCTCTACCTGAACCTCTTTTTCTCGCTCCACCTGAACCTTTTTTCTCCTTATCACGTTGACGACATTGTGCAGCGCATGCGCTGCACACTTTGAGCACCGTGTGGGACCGTGTGCAGCGCATGCGCATCACACACCAATAATTAGTTTTTTTTTCGCCCATGCGCCATTTATTTTCTAATTTTTTGCATTTATTCTACAGGACCCACCATATTATGACTAACCATGGCGAAGTACACCAAATAGTTGAATCTACTTCACTTTGGGCGAGGGTTTTTCAAGTTCCACGAATTACTCAATTGTATTCAATCATAGTTTTCTTTATAATCTCATAAGCTTGGTCTTAAAAATGAGTAGAAGAGGTAAGTTCAGACCTATACAAGACCTATAGACCTAAAACTAAACTTATAACTATACACATAGCAAGATATATGTTATATAGATACTTATAACTATACACATAGCAAGATATATGTCTCTGGTGGGATAGCCGTATCAAAATAATTTTGAGGTTCACTAAAGCGAAACCGACCAAAATTTGCCTTTTCATTACCACGATATGTCATTTCGCACGATTTTCTACAATTTTACCTTCCCATAGGTTTGCCACATCGACTATCATCGAAAACATTTTCTCCAATCCAAGTTTTGCGCATTTATAACTCCAAATCCACGAATTTGTTGTGAGGCGGCGGCGCTTGCAAAATCGCTATGGTCCCACGCGGCGCAAAAACCCAAAACACGCGTTGTCGTCAACGTGTTAAATGTTCATTTTTTTTTCGTCGACTGCGTTTTTTGTACCATACCAAAATGATATCCGCCTGCTCTGTTTCACTCGCGCAGCAGACATGACAGACAGACACAGGACTGAATTTGAAGACTAAAAGAGTCATTTTTATCATGCTGCCACTCGTTCCTCCTCGACTCCGCTAACCTAAAAAGTACTCGTTCCCCATCAACATTGCAATGATATTGACAAACTTTTGAGATCAGAAAATGCGCAACAATTTGGCAAAAGATTGCCGTGATACCAAAAAACAAAGAACGTTATCGAGGCGGAAGGATTGGGGAGAGTCCGGGAAATCGCCCTCTCCGAATTGTTATGGATGGAAGAATAGGTCTACTATTTCCGTTTTCGAGCTTGTAGTATCTATCTACCTGAGTACATCGGCAGCGCTACTTTTACAGCAGAAGATAGATGATGGTGATGTGAGAGAATAAAAACATACTGTACTCACCGCTTTTCCCACTGCCGTCAACGTTTTCTTTTTCACATACGCTATACCCCTCCGCCTGTGCGCACTCTTTTCGGGGTCACCTGTACTGCAGATGCGTACATACAAAGGAGGTTTGTTGTGTAATACGGTAGGGTGGTACTGAGTCACACCGCATTGGATCGATTCTTCAGTGAAGGTCTTTTTCCTAGTCTTATTAGCTATTTCCCCTATCTTCCCCTTCTTGTCCACGCGCGGCTGCAAACTCGTAGAGTAGCTGACAGTGTCCTCAGTGCGTGTCATGAACTCCCCACTTCTCTCACAAACCCCATTCCGCGCTCACAATAAAAGCGTGAACCCGGCAACGACAATGAGCTTGGCCAGATCTCTTAACGATAATCATAAGTAATGCTTGTCCCAGCGTTTTCTGGAACGAACAAATCGTAGGTAAAAAATTTTCGCCACTATTTTGAGGAACTTTTATGGATAAAGTTCCCATGGGTGTTCGAAACATTGCTTGCGAATAACTTCGAAGTTGCCCAACCACGGAAGAAAAGGAAGTTCTCGTTAATTGGAAAGACCAGATAGCTGATAATAAAGAAGAAATGTGCGATTTAAGGTGATGGTGAGCTTCAAAATCGACAAGCAGCTTCAAACAATCAGCAACTATTTTCTATTCAGTCTCGCTGTTGCCGATATTGCTATAGGTACCCGTTTTGCTCGAGCCCTTTGTTTGTACTCTAACATTTACCGACTTAAAGCAACAGTCCCAGCAGGGTCAAAGTGGACGTGGCGGCAAACAGACAACCCCCTCTGCCAGCCGTGCAGATCGCAGGTGCGGAGGCATTTGCGACGTTTTGGGACCACAGGGACCATTTGAAGTCGATTCACGATCGCAAATGCTTCCGCAGCCAATCACGCGATCTTCACGGCTGGTGAGAGGGTATGCGGCCGTTGACAGCCACGCCCTCTTCGACCTGCTGGGACTAAGATTTATCTGGACATCTAGATAGTTGGACCTATAGTTTTTGTGGTGGACACCTTTTTGAAGGGTCTCGTTCAGGGATGATTTCAATACCGCTGTGGACGTACTACACGGCTATGCAAACGTGGGGCATCGGCTACACGATGTGCCAGTTTTGGCTGTGTGTTGACTACCTCATGAGCAACGCTTCGGTGCTCAATCTGCTTTTAATCTCGTTTGATCGGTACTTTTCTGTCACACGGCCTCTCTCCTACAGACCAAGGTAGGTTGACCCCTTACACGGGTTTTATCAAAAAACTAGCACCAAATGATATCATTTCATTGAAGGAGGACAACACGGAAAGCGCTGATCATGATTGCCTGTACCTATATAATTTCTGTGATTCTTTGGCCACCATGGATTATTAGTTGGCCTTATATTGAGGGTGAGTCATATTTTTACATCTTTGCATTCATTTCAGCGAGTGCAAAAAAGACATAGAATAGTTTTGGAGACGTTGGGGATTGAATCTATCGTTGGAACGTTGGAAGCTGAAATGCTAAAAGGATCGAGGTAGCGGTCTGCATGCTTCTTGTGGTCAGTACCCAACAAAGTCCTCAACTGAAAACGGACGTAACCATTATATCCGGTGGCCAATGCAAGGAATGCGCTAGAGACTTCACAACATAAAGGTTTCCAAGCAATTCTGCTAGAGCAGTTTACGCGCAATGTGGCTCGGGAGGGATCTGTAAAAATGCCTGAGCAGCAGGGGCAAACTGCGGAGAACACGAAAGTTGCGTCCCCACACCGGAGTCTCACCCCTTTCCAAACGGTTGGTCCTGAAACTGAGCGTTCCCGTAATCTTGACGCGACGTTACTGGTGTGCCGTCATCATAAGTGTTGTGAAGCCTGCAGCGGACACATCCTTTGGCGCCTGATGCAGAGGGTATGTAAGGAGAAAGTGAAGTTGCGGTGGATGAATGAGTACACAAATCTGTGCTTATAGAATGCTGCAACAGGCTCTGGGTATCATGGAGGGAGCATTGCGATTCAGAGCGTTTGAAATCACGAAAACCATATTCTTTTATAATCAATGTTTGGGTTTGAGCAGGAAGTTCCGCCCGTCCGTGAGCATCATCGTTTTTCCAGAGGTTCTTTCGCACCCCTCCTAGGCTTACCCCCAACTGCTGACTAGGTGAATATTACTCTTCGTAGATGTTAAGGTCATCCAGTACAAACACATACATTATACAAAACACCCGAAGAAATAACGTAGAAAAAAAGCTGAGAGCAGCTCGTAACTTTAAAGGGCCCCTTGACCCGAATTGGCATTAGAGCAGGCAATGCAGAGCAATGCCCCCTCTTACTGGATAAGACCAAAGCTCTTCTTTTGGGTGGCTAACTTCAAGCTTCATATGTGAGAGAAGCTCGTAATGAGTTTCCAGTATTTTGATATTCCCTACATGCTGCTTAGCATGAAGAAGAATCGCTAGGTGATACGGTTTGTGGTGCTCGTGAATCACAACCCTCCATGTAGATGAACACGCGAACCCTGAAGTGAGGCCATAACTGTCCCCAGCTAGAGGATCTCAGACAATTTCCAAGTGCCAGAGCTCACAGAGGTGACGTGGCTTTTTACGCCTTTGAAGATTTGTGAAGGATCGAGGATAATCACGCGTGCGACAGTGATCGATAGCTGCGCTGACGAACCGCGATCAGTGGTGTGATAGTGAGTGAGGATAGGAGGAAAAAGTACAAGGGCATGTGCTTGTGAAGACTTAAACTGTGATTGATGGGATGGTGGAGTGTGGGAAAAGACAGATTGTTGGGAATTCATAGGGCAATACGTATCGATGGTCGGAAATGAAGGAGAAGTCGTTGCGAAAAGTCATAAACCGGTGGGAAAGAAAAGATTCATGTGGCGTTTCTTGACCGATTGTAATGATCTGTTGCATTCAGGGAAATTCACGGTGGAGCCAGGAACATGTGTGGTGCAGTTTTTGGAGACGAATCCGTACGTCACTGTTGGCACGGCGGTGGCTGCCTTCTACCTGCCCGTGACGATCTTGATCGTGCTCTACTCACGAGTCTACTGGGAAACTAGGAAACGACGACGTGATTTCGGAAAACTGCAAGCATCACAGGTACGTCTCGGCACCGCCGCTTGGAATTCGCTCATTACCTTACTGTATTTGGCGATGAGTTGACATCCAAGATGTAATTTCTCGTTTTCAACGGCTCGATCGCCGCTTAGAGTGTGACGTAGGACACGCTTGAACTTTCTGTGGCTCAGCATTCAATAGATTTCCCTCCACAGAAGTTTGAGACTTAAGAGCCGTTAGCTCGTCGTTTAGCACCAGAGTACGACGAACGACTCAGTTCGTACGCACAGATCAGTTTCGCAAAAGCTCAGAAAGAAGGTAACCACCATTGCATGGCTCCTACTTCTTTTGGTCATGCCCCCTCTCCTCTACTGTCGTATTATCCCATTCAGTTACCAATGCTAGTGTTCCAGTTTCCTCGGCGATCAATCCGACGAGACACCTCAACGAATTCTTTTGCGAAGAACAATGAGCGTGGCTCTTTGAAGAAAGGCGCATGGAGCGTAAACGATTCTAAAAGGTTCGTTCGCACTCTTTGCTTGTTGCCGCCTCACCACGCAAGCCATGGAGGCTGACAAAACAAGGTCACAACGTGAAGAGTTTTTTTTGTTGAGTGTGTGCGTTTTCATCGGCCCATTATGGCCGCTTCCAAAAAATGCCTGTGCCGCGTCTCGATGAGAAATAATACCGCTAGGGATTCTTATCCGACATGAGTAAGCGGATTCACGTATAGAGATAAGATGTTGATAAGAGGTAAAGATGCATGAGCGGTCATTAAAATGCCATCGTCCACCTTTTCCTCCAAAACATCCACCGAACGGGGAACGGGGTAAATTGGTATCAGGGAGCACAAATTCCACCAACTTTCCCTGCCTTTATAAATTCCCCCGAATTCATCAAAAAACCACCCAAGCGCAGCTCCCTTTAACGACTACTATCAACCTCCGTTCACACTGTGATAACTTTGCTCGTCGCTCATGTCCTTAGGGGGGACATTTAAGTTAGTGAGTCAATTATTGCGCTTGGGACTAAGCCTTGGGCAATGACAGGGATCCTGAATGGAAGATGTTAGCAGTATGTGTTCTCCTTGATGTTCCTCCCCTGTCCTAGGCTTAGTCCCAGAGTCACTTATCATCGGCCTTTCTGTGATGTCCCCCCCCAAGGACATGAGCGCCCTTTGCTCAACCCCAAAATACGACTCCCTGGCTCCAATAGTGTGAACGACGGTTGGCCCTGTCTTCGAGTCAGGTGAATTCCCGCCGTACATATTACTAATGCCAGCGGCGGGAACTTGCTCCTCTGAATGCCGTCACTAGGAACTCTTTTTGACCTTTTGACTTACTGCACTAGCATCCTACTTTTCTACTGCACCACATTCTATCGACTGTTTTATCTCCATTCTCCAAAATCGAACGCTTTCACACGATTCTTTCATTGCGTCGCTTTATACTTAAGCGCCCGAAGGCGCACTTATTTCCATGCCCCGCCTTTGGCTCCGCCCGAGTTACTTTCAGCTGTCCATGGACTGTGTTTTCAAGGGTTTGTTTCCCTTCGAAACTGAATAATCTTGCTTGAAATTTTGTATGTTATCTCTAGTGATCACAACCGACACATTCGCGACGACACCCGCAAATACTATATGAAGTGACCGCCAATCATTAGATTGTAGATATTCCAGCTCGAATCGAACTAGGAATCGCATCAACTGGTTGAAGATGTGCAGCACTCGATCGCACTCTTCATCCGAGGACAGCTCTGAGGTATTGCTTCTGCTTGCCCACCACCGTCATTTTGTCCCTTATTCCTTCCTAGATTCAGGCTCAGGTGATGAACATCGACGACACGTCACTGTCTTCGTCCCTCTATACAGCCAAGAGGAAAAACACTAGTCCACCGCTTAGCCCAATTCCAGCGAACGATGTATGTTCTAAACTTCTCGTGCAGGTGATCGAGAAAATGATTCTTTTTTTTTTTTCAGGAGACGGTTTCCGGTGAAACACAGACCGAGAACAGTCCAAGAAGTGGTTCGATGCGGTTTCGCACAAGACCTACCGATAGACCTACCTTTGACACTTACACAGTACGTTTGCTCTTTCAGTTGCAGTTGTAAACTGCATTGAACACTTTGAAAAGCACCACGCATTGACTGCACATTGATCGCATTGATTTACGCTTCACGTTTCACCTTTTCTTGAAGCGAAATCTGTGAATTGCATAGCGGCTATTGCTTCGAGAAGCGGCTATTCAAGATTAGGCTTTTCTCGGCGAAATCTGACCCCGGATTGAATCTTCGGACCGCGAGCGTATAGGCTGTCTACCACACCGTGTCTGCGAAAATCGAGCCAAAGTTCAAAGGATTTCCTTCCACTGATGTGCTCAGTTGTAGGACAATGCTAAAAATTGGTCTGCCCTGAAGTACAGCTCAAAAACCTTGCGTTGCAACGGTCTGCGGATCAGTCCCGGAGACAGTCAGCCCTGACCTTGCAGCTTACCATAATTCGTTCCTCCTCATCTGAAAACTGTGTCGTTGGAAGTCTCGAATTTTTTCCACATGATAAGAAGTGCCGGGCAGAAGTGGTGTAGTGGTATCGATGCATGCTCCGCTCACGGACCGGTCACCAGATCTTCTTTGATCGTACGCCGTTCAAGCCAAGCGAATCTTTCATTGCTCAGGGGTCAACTGATTAGAACCAGATTCAAAATTCTCTTGTGCATCAGTCAGTCCGACAAGTTATTCTATATGCCAATTCAAAAACCACTACGGTTCCGAGTGGAAGAAGAAAGCGTGGCGCACCTAAGAAAGGGATTGAGACATCGGATGTTTCATTCTTGTATTGAAATGATCTTCCACTAACTTTCGCCTGCTCATTTTGTATATGATAAGGACTACTATGTAGGCACTCAATCCCCTTTTCCAACTGCAGTTGACATACGGAACTTTAGAAGTACATAACTTCTGAGAGCTATGCACTCCAAATGGAGAATGTGTGCTATAACTTGCTCCACTCTAGCTTTCGAGATATCGCATTATCGAGGATCCTATGTGGAATTGGTTGATGAATCTCTGGGGTCTCAGCAAAATCTTTGTGAACTCTAATGTGAATGGAACAAAAGTCGAGAGATTCTCAAAAAAAAAGTTTTTCATTCCAGGTACTAATCGAACTGAAGGACGAGGGAGCTCGACCGAGTGTTCGTCTCAGCAACTGCGATACAGTCACGCAGTAAGTTTACCAGTGGCAATTTACCAGCATCATGTTCTTAGCTTATTCAGTCACTGGCCTAAATCCATAGATCTTTTCAAGCCACAGTGTTTCTCATGAGATGCTCTAGGCGATTATTGAAAACATGAGCTCAATTGCTGTCTAACATTTTATGGAGAATATAATGATTTGAAGGTCATGCAGACGAAAAGCACATTGAACTGAGCCACAATGAAACGCGTCACTGAGATTAGTACTACCCTGACCCTTCTTCCATTCAATCCATCCCATTCGGATTGAAGAAATCTATTCAAAGCAAATGTGTGCCAGAGCCGTGTCCGATCTGGTTTGGAGATGTCATTGGTACAAAGTGTTGGAAGTATTGTCAAACGTCCGTTCCTCCAATGTTGAAAATTGACGACGTCCCCTCAAAAGAACTCGATCCTTATCACCAACAGTCCTAGGGGAAACCCCGCAATGCAACCCTCCCGTACCCCGACCACTACCCGCACAATTATGGCCATCATGGCTCTTTTTAGTATTCGATCCTTAAACCGGTCCGCACAGCGCAACGCTGCTCATTTTTCTTTACTTTTTTTTTTCTGAGCGGCACATCCTCTAATGTTGCCTATTTGTACACGTTTCCTAGAATATTCCTTAACTTTCCCAGAAATTTCGAAACGTATCGGTCGAACGGTGTCCCTACAGAAAACTCAATGACGACCCTTCGTTGAGAACCACACAAAGCTTGGCAGACCGTGGTCAGAAGACAGTTCGT